>JAMKCH010048011.1:0-11301 GCA_023653785.1 Ophioderma brevispina
ACATGGACGTGTCAAAGTCAGACTTCACACAGAAATGAATTGGTGAATGAACTGACATGGATTCACCCCAACGGGTTTTTGGTTGTCCCCCCCCCACCACCATATTTTCACCTATTGCTATCAATGGTTCATGTTCCAAAACCTTTATCAAATTTTCCCACAACTTTGTTATATTTGAACTTTTCTATTACCATGAATTGTATGTTATAGTGCTAAGGACTTGGATAAGGACTATTTACTATGAGACTGGGCCTAAAGATTTTCAAACATAGAGGTAGTCATAAAAGCTAGGTGTTCAGTCGCCAACAGGCATTAAGGTGCTTGTTTCGATTTGAAGGTAACTCAAAGGACCTAGGTAGGTAACATTACATCTGTGTTAAATCAAAGTCTAAACTCCCATCACCGCTTTCAAACAATTTTGTCTTACTTTTGTATGTAGTTAGCATTTGAAGAGACCTTTGGAAAGAACCTATTGAATGCTTATACGACTGTTGGATAGTCAAATATTGATATGCTCTAGTACAATTCTAATGTGGGCATAACTTTGCAGACAAAACTTAATATACATAGTGAATCCAAAAAAATGTTGTGCTAGAAATAACACCAACAATAACCCTGACTTGTTTACCTCAACTGTGACGCAGTGTTGTTTTCAGGATCTTGCCTACTTTTGACTTTCTATAGGCTAAAAAGGTGAAAAAAAATGAAGAATGGGGTAGATCTGAACTATTTTTGCTGCTGAGCCATTCTACCCTTCTACCCATTCCAATGGCCGATTTACGCAGTTAAGCCTGGGTTTTATGTTCCATTATTTTGTCTGAATATGGTGACGAAAAATGGATAGAACCCCGAAAATCTTTCATATCTACCTCATTGTCTTACCAAATTTCCTTCATTTTTTCAGCATATAAATTCCACAATATGCAGATTAGGAAAGCATCAACACATCAACAGTTGAGTAAACAGGTCCCGGGTCAAATTTGCATTTTTCATGCACAATTTTTTTTTTTATTCACTCTGTATATATCTTCTATCACTGATTGAATTGACACATAGGCTTCACCAAAATTGGGGTGATTACTTCTCCCAATATTGGAGATAACCTGATCCCTCTGGGTAGCGAGTAATGCGTAATAGCGATCAAAGGTCAAATATGGCTCCTTAGAGGTCAAACTGCCAGATGAGTCTTGGTCAGTGATTCTTTTAGAATGAGTGTTTGAGTCAATCGGTGGTCTGTTATGGCAGCCATGCTCCTATAACACAAGTTTTATCCATTAACCTACAGTTGATACACCACGGTGAGTGGTGGGGGGGGGTGGTTGCCCACCCAAGAATTTTTGGTACCTTTTTGAAAAAATTATGTACATTATGGCTCTAAAACTATGTTTATGTAACACAATTTATGTCCAATGCCATCTTTAAGAGCTGAAACCACCATTAACATCCAATATTTCTGCCATTTTTTAGGTGCAAATTTTATTTCGCCCATTTTCCTGGACATTCCAACCTTTGCCGGCTTGCAGACTTGCACATCATTGTGATATCATACTTGGTATATGTGTACTTAACTTTTATTTTGGTATCAAAGGAAAGATGAGGACATAGCCTTCACTGGATCAAATCTAAGTCTTTGGGTGTTTTTAGCACAAATCATAAGCTGTTGGGTGTTTTTTAGGCAATTTTTTTGGGGTGGGGGGGTGGTAACCAACCCCTGTAAACCGTGTTACAAGAAAAAGGTTTTGGTAGGCAAGGGTTAGGTTTTCTTTAATATCAAACTTTGATGCTAGAATCCCAGGAGGGTTCTTCTGAACATTTTTAAACACACCTTTTGGAAACTTGGTAACAGACAGGAGTTTCCCTTATCCCTGATAGAAAGCAGGATGTGAATCTGACAAGAATTTTGAATTGGAAGAGCTAAAAGTTGCACTGTCAGTCTTAGGCATTTTTAAGTTTGTCCAAAATAGAAAAAAATAGAAGCTTCGATATTTATGGCCCAATCTTAACACGCTAAAGTGTTAACAGTATTCCAGCTTCTTTGTGAAGAATATCCTCATAGTAACCATCAGTGTACCTACCAGTATACCACCCCAATGGGTGCCACATTGGCTATTTGCCTATAAATTCAACAGCCCCCTACGGAAGGCATTGATCAATAACTGATAGAATAGGGCTCATGGATTTTTACTGGGATGTATGGTAGGCCAAAGGGCCCACAACGTGCAGCTAGCTACGCGAGCTCTTTTTTTTCGTTACGAGCCAGCTATTTATCCAATCGGAATGTTTTTTTCTGATCACGTGATAGAGTTGAAAGCTGCATGTAGAGTCGGGAGGACAACCTCGGGCATAAATACAACTAAATATACAAGAATTGCACTAATAAGACGAGCTCTATGCCTATAGTGTAGGCCACATATGCAAATATTATGAGTGTTCAAACTATGAAAAAGGAATGAAAAATTTTCACACAAGAAGGTGTTTCTCAAGCCCCACATGTGATGTCAGAATTCACACCCTAGCTTAGTGAAATACATAGATTCATTATAATACCCAGACCAATTATAGTATCCGTTTGAAGTTACTTATAATAATTTAATACTATTCATAATACTAGACATTTACGTCGCAACCCCATGCCAGTATTGCTTTTCAGACAAAACAATGCCTGCAATACTATCGAGCATTGGCCGCCAAGCTCCACTTCTCGACACGTCTGGCTCACGCGCCGTAGCGATCACTATATACCAGAGAACCAGGCCTACAGCTCCCCGCCCCCGTGGTAATTGACGCTGCGGCATCATATCGTGCTTGCTACTGACAGGGTTAATGGAGTGCAAGGTTAGCTGTTTTATTGAGCTACGAGTCAAATTGTGACTGCGGTAACGCTAATGAGTCTAAATCGCTTCAGATTGTGACTAGACGGATAATAAGCGGAGCATGAAACACGAGAAGGCCGGCCAATAGTAAATTGAGGAGATTGAAGTTAGCCGTCCTGATTGTTAATTTTTGCAAAGAGATTATGAAAGTCCGTTCTAAACATGCAGAATATATATATTCACAATGTGTAATAATATAAGGATATACTACTCTCCCTATCGCGTGCAGCTTTGTACTAGTATTATAATAATGTAGTTATATTTTATTGCACGAGGTTGTTCCTCCCGACTCTACGCGCAGCTTTCAACTCTATCACGTGAGTGCAAAACGATTCGATGGTTAATAGCTGCACTTAACGAAAAATTAAGCTGCGCATAGCTCGGCTGCATCTTGTGGCCCCTTTGCCTACCATAGGGATGGCCCTTGTAGAGTGGCAGAGGGGTTAATTCAGTTTCAAATATCGCCAAAGGTACTTTCATGGAAGAGTATGCACAACATCAGCATTAAGATTTTTAGTTAATTATACCCATTTGTTAAACCTTTTCATGGACACATGTTTTATCTATTTTCAAATGAAAAGCCACATATGGTTTTTGGTGATCCTTAATTCTAATATCACATTACTGAGTTTAATGTTGATACTAATTACATTTCATACTGTGGCCATGAGTGACCGTGCCGGTTTTTTGGTTTGGGCATGTTACTATAACACATCAACACTTAAACTGTAGTGGGAAATGCATTTATGTCCTAACTGTAAGAAGGTGTACGCAATGGGTAACAACTGTATGTCCAATATTATGCAAGCCATGGTTTTGAGACAGGGGATACTATATAAACTTCTAAAACAGCAGACAGAGTTAACAGCAGTGGAATGGCTTAGTACGGTAACTCTGTAGGCAAAGGTTTGTCTACTAGGTCATTCAGTACAGACTACATCTGGACATACTCTTGGGATAGCTGTGGGGTACCACACTATCAGAGGCATCTATGTGTACTTGACAGTCATGAAAGTGACAGTTAAAATGTCAAAGGTCATGGTCATGGCCAAGTGCTAGAGGTCAATTTTAACACTTGGCATACTTTTAAAATTTGTCAATTTTTTTGTGGAATGGCCTACGGTTATAGACTCTAAAGCAGTGGGCGGCGCCAGACCTCTTTTTCTGTGGGCAAACGGGGGGAAAGTGTACATCTTGGGGCAGGGGGTGGGAGGGGGCCCCAAAAGTGAAATTCCTGGGGGGCAAAATATGAAAAATTTGGAACTCTTTCACCAATTTTGGCCCCAAATCGCTGATTTTTTGGCCCCAAAGCACTGAACTTTGCCCCAATCCTTCATTATTCTTTCGACCAGGGGGGCAAACGGTGCAAGAAAAAAATTTGGGGGACAAAAAATAAAAAAAGTGCCCCCCCCCCCCCTTGCGCCGCCACTGCTAGCAAGGCCGTATGTGAATGTCAAGAATTCTACTTTCTTTAGGGCAATGTGTGTGTGTGCGCTCGTATTTGCAACGAACATAATAATAATAATAATAATAATTTATTTGAGCCCCTATGAAAATATAAATTGCTACAACCATATAGGATATAAGACAAGTAACTCCGGACAGAATATGGGCTTTAAAAGCCCAAAGCACTAGTAGTGCATAAGTGTGTGTGCTTCCTGCATACATGTGTAACAACTTGCAAGAAGGCTGACAATTAGAAAATATTCTAAATCTGCTCTGCAGGAGTTCTAGCTTTTGTATATCTGAAATTGGTGTGTCCTACAATGGTTGTTTACTATGAACAACTGTTTTTTTGTAAAATTTAGAGATGAGGAGTAATTCATATGCAAGCAAGAATTTTAAAGAGCTTATGGATAGTCTTGGCTCCTGACATCTGAACTCCGTAAACCCAGCCAGCCAGAATGCTTTGGTTCAATTTGCAATGTTGGGCTTTCTTTAAAAAACCAACACATCATAATCCATATGACATTACAGCGTGTCAATTGTGGGGGGTTTAGAACAAGTTTCCCATTAAATAAACGATGCAACCCACCCTTAAAGGTCCCTGACATGCTTTAAACATTCTTATAATACCACCCAAAAATGGTTTCTTCATATTATGTATTGGTATCAATGTAAAATCTGCATGGCAGTAATTGAGAAACCGTATATTTGATAAAAATTGGGGCATAATATCATGTGGTTTGGACAAGCTTTCAAAGGAAAAATTCCAAAAGAA
This sequence comes from Ophioderma brevispina, assembly GCA_023653785.1. Taxonomy (NCBI): domain Eukaryota; kingdom Metazoa; phylum Echinodermata; class Ophiuroidea; order Amphilepidida; family Ophiodermatidae; genus Ophioderma; species Ophioderma brevispina. The sequence continues at coordinate 5,095 of JAMKCH010048011.1, forward strand.
GTGATTATCGCGCTGGCAAGCGTGACCCAGTAGTGACGTCCGAGTAACCAAATACGCGGTTACAGCGGGGGATACGCGTCATGATCGTAATCGTGGAAAGGAAGTGCGCTGGCCCAGTTTTCTTGCATACGTACACAGTTTGAACTTTCGTGATATGCGGAGACGTGTTGATCATTGGCAGAATTTTCTTGATTTGATGCCTTAAAATTCCGATTATAATGTGCTGTATGTCGACGGCTTGAACCGCGGTGACTACCGTACGACAAGGAGAATCAGACAGAATAGCTTATTCAAGTTCCCAGAAAGAAAAACCGACAAGGAGAATACCTGGAAGTGTGCGGTGCGTTAGCCCACGTGTGAGCTTTGTTTACAACTGTTATTGACGTCATTAAACGGGTCAAATCCAACTCACAGCATCTGATACGCGTTTTTTTTAGCGAAAACGGAGAAGGCCTGCCACAGTTTTGGTATATTTATCCTTGGAAATTAACACTTCCCGAGTTCAACTTTAAAAATCTGTTGTTGCGAAATGATCAGGATACTGTTGAGGTACGCAAATGTAGAAATAGGAAATGTCTACTCAGCCATGTCCATGGACCTTAATGTATGGAAGGGCTCGAAAACTCCGTTTAATATTGCTGTTAAGAAATGATTTAACAAAAGAAAATGTCCACGGCATCTATTATCTGGGTTTTACACCAGTACTGTATTATTAAAAGTATTGTTGGGATTAATAACTATTGTTTGTTTGCCCAAACAAGATTCAAGAACCCTTGTGACTGTTATGTTGGGTGGCATTTTTGGTTAATTTTTTTGAAATTGTTAATCTATGTATCTTTAGTGGGGGAATGTATAGGCTATGGTGATGAAATATGGTGGATGGCAGGTGATAGCCTCTAGCCTATGTAACTTGGGCACTAATGGACGGTCACACTTGACAATGACATTCATTGGATATTGGATGATTATTTGCATAATTTTACTAAAATAATGTTTTTACTTATACAAGGCAATGATATAAAACATGAATAGAACAGCAGAATGGAAGATATTGGTAACCCTACTATTACAGGGAATGTAGAATCAACAAACCCAGATGAGACCTATACTAAAGAAATGGGGAATACACCTGAATCGCTGACTGCAGAGGTCTGTGTATTTGTACCCCACACGAGACTCTAAGTATGTGGAGTCTTTCCAGGATGCAGGTGCCTCCTAACCTACCTAGGTGATAGAAACAACTACCCTAAACAACTGGGTTTTAACAAAATGAAACGGAAGTCGCACAAGTTACAGCATATACATCATGTACTTGGTGGTGTAGTACATGTTTAAACTAAAAACCCTGTAAAAGAATAGGTCTTGAGACCGGCTCAGCGATGGAGCCTAGCAAAATGTTGTGGGAAAGGCAAAGGGTGCTACAGCAGAATCAAAACACATACCACATAGAACTTAAAATGTTCATGTTTCCCATCGTCTTTGGGACCCCCCTGATTTACCTCGGAAGTAGGTATCGATTTTGACATCATATGAAAGGCCGTATTTTTCTCATTGTCGTCGTGAAATTTGAAGCCCAAACCATCAATCCATTTCATTCCCAAGATATAAACAGAAAACCACCTTTTTATGGTTAACCATCAATATTAACAGAATTGAACAGGGCTTTGGCAACATGGATTATTGCTTCTACATCAAAACCGCAAGTTTTGTTTCCCACGTAACTTGATGAGGTTTATGTCAAGCGCCCGGCTCTCATATCAAGTAGATAACACAATACACATAAATCGGAACAAGCACCTTTAAAGGGAGAACATTCACTTTTATCAGTCGGTGGCTATTTTTGGTCTAAAAGCAAAAGCAGGTTAAAACCGGCAGTGGTAATAATCGGAAAGGAATAACCGGTTGAACTGAGTAATTCTGGATCCTGTTTGTAACATTTCCTTATTCATGGTGCCTTTCATTAAATTACAGTAGTCATTAATAGTACAACTTTTATCTCTTACACAGATAGCCAGCAGTTTGCTCTTGACTGGGAAACTGGTAATTTTTATTTCATTGATTATGAAGTGGATCGCTAGTGTTGCCTGCCAGAGGAGACGGACAGGTGTGCTTGACTGTAGTAGAAGGTGAAATGCGAAAACCACATGGGCATTGTATTGGTCCCATTTCTGGGTAAGAACATAGACAAATATCTAGACTGATTAATTGGTACTATTTTTTTTTGTCAAGTTCCTGAGGATGTAGACGCTTCATCATCCTAAATACATCTTGTATACTTGCCACACGATTTGAATCTTGTCTATGCAAAAATGCTGAAAGAGTTTCTCACTGCGCACCCAAAATCTATGGCCATAAAACCCTTATTCTATTCTATTACCGTCTATCTGCCCATTATTCAGAGCACTCTGATGGTTATTTTACTGCTCATTAATGCAATAAATGGGTTGCGATTAACTCTAATGTTGAGGATGCACAGCCATTCTTTTCGATACTTACACACCAATCTAAGCACATACGATAACTATTTATCAGTATACAAGGCGCACACTGAAAAGATGTAAAACAAGTGCTACTTTTTATTTAAAAAATTGTAATTTTTCTTTTTTTATTTTGTAATTGCCAAATTATTCTTTTGGTTGAAAAGGCTATCTGTTGTGCTTTTTTTATTTTATTGAAATTCATTGATATTTCACCTAAAATCCTTGTTTATTTTCTTTTTTTTTTGATTGAATATGGGGAAAAATCCTTTTTCACTGAATACCTGAAAAAAGTTTTGCTAAATGTTGACATATATTGTGTGCCAATGTGATGGTGGTGTTTTAGTTGTCCCCCGAACGAGTTCGGAACGGGTACTATAAAATGCGCGCGTCCGTTCGTCCGTTCGTCCGTCTGTGACAAAAATGTTACCCATGTTGTATACCATTTTTATCTGGAGTTTCCGTAAGGGCGACAATGATGTACCTTTGTGGTACAGAAGCGGGTTTGATTGAGTTCTCGACCTGATTAGATAGGATGGGGGGGGGGGGGGGGGGGATTGTGGCATAAACTATGCTAATTAATATCTAATTTGCATAATTTATGAAATATTCTGCATGGCTTGTGTACAAGTTTCTGGGAGTTTCGTAAGGCGTATAATGATGTAAGTGGTGGAAGGAAGTGGGCTGAAGAATTTCTTGCCCTGATTAGATTTTGGGCATTTCGTGCAAATTGATTATCCAATGAGCTAATTAATATCAAAAATTAATTTTTTAGTTTTTTGCATATTTTTGAAACTGTACCTTGGATACTCAAATTCCTGTGCTGCTAATAGCCTATCATGGGGCACTCTTTTTTTGCCATTTGAAAATATGTGATATGTGTGGCTTAGGTATGCATATGGCTAATTAAGTATGCGTAATTGATGTACTCTGAAACGGTACATCGTTAGGCAAAATTCCTTCGCTACATGAGACTACTCTGCTCATAGGGGAGGGAGTGAGGTGTTGGGAAAGGGTAAGGGTTTGGGGAGGGGGTTGGGTGTTGTGGAGGGGGTTGGGTGTTGGGGAGGCAGTTGGGTGTTGTGGAAGGGGGTGGGTGTGCGGGGTTGGGAGGGGTTAGGTCTTGCATGGTTTTGGGGAGGGGGGTTGGGGTATTGCGGGGTGTGGGAGGGTTTGGGTATTGCGGTGTTGGGGAGGGGGTGGGGTGTTGCAGGTGTTGGGGAGAGGTGGAGTGTTGCAGGTTTGGGAGGGGGATGGAGTGTTGCAGGTGTTTGGAGGGATGAAGGTGTTGCGGGGTGTTGGTAGGGGATGGGGGTTTGCGGGTGTTGGGGAGGGGAAGGGCAGGTTGCGGGTTTTGGGGAAAGGGGAGGCATGTTACAGTCGACCTAATTACGGGGTGGGGTTGGGTGTTAAGGGGTGCAAGGAGGTGTGGGATGTTGCGGTGGGTTTTGGGATGAGGGTGCGATGATGTGGTGGTTGGGATTTGTGGGGTGTTTTGGGGAGGGCGTGGGTGTTTTGCGGGGTGTTGGGAAGGGTGGTGGATTGTTTCGGGGTATTGGGGAGGGGGTGGGGTGTTGAAGTTGCATTTTTCACATGTTTGTGATCGCAACATTCGGCGGGGACAATGTTCGCATCGTGTAAATCACGAGTTCGCCTTGTTTTTATCACTGAAAATAAGAACCCATAGCTCAATGTTGACACTAAAAGGGTCATAGGATGTTTGTACACAAAATATTCCGGGAGTTGTACCACCTCCTCACTCTTTCAAACGTGTTGGCGAAACTGGCTGTTAACTGCAGCTTAAACATTCTTGTTTACAACTTCCACAGGTTGATGTTTTTCCGGATTGGGGAGGATCGGCTAAAGTGGAAAGGGCCAACATGTATGGAAGTGAACGTCAGACATCGTGTCAACCGACCTCGTTTATCCACAGAGCGTAACGGCCGACCTAGATTTGAAGCGGATATACTGGGTGGACTCCAACCTGGATGTGATAGAATCTGTGAAGTATAACGGAATGATGGATCAAGATATTTAATGGGAAACCAGGTACGGTTAAAATCCTAAAGTTGTCGTAATCAGCTTGAGCATTTTCAGGGACTATGCGATTCCTCTTTCCATTTGTAAATTGAACTCCTCTAATGTGATAAAATTCCACGAGATGTATTTGATGTAAATGAAACTGATAAAGCATTTGCTTTAGAAGATGTGCTATTTAGATAGGAAGTCTGAAAGCCCTGACCGAGTCTGGTTCGATTCCCATTGGGCCAGCATTGTACCTGATTTTGGTTGCCTATCCTTACCATTCCCCCACAGGTTTTCTCTGAGAACTTAATTTCCTGCTGTTAAACATTGGATTTTCTGGAAGAGTGCCTCAAATTACAATATTGGAATTCTGCCTTCGTGCACTGCCAAATGTTACAAATTAATTTGCAAATTGTATTATTATATAGGTACAAATTTGTTACCATTTGGCAACATTACGATGGGAACCCTCAATTTTCAATACCAATTTTTTGTGAAAAATATGACAATTGCTATGTCAAAGAAAAATATAAAATGCAAAGAAAATTGAGATCTACTAGAGCACACAAATGCTACTTCAGTGCAACACCTCCTCTCTACCTGCTGTACTAGTAACCCCTGAACAGGTTGCAGCCAGGGGGTGCAGGAAAGGGGCCCCTCCCGGAAACATTTTTTGGCTGAGAAAATCAGGAAGGGAAAGATGGATATTCATGCTAAATCAGCCCTTTTTTTGCAACCTTTTAACGTGGATGGGAACCCCTTGTCAATGACTGAGAACTTCCCTTGAAACAAATGGCCAGGCTATATACCTCTGTACCCCGCCAGCTAGGAGTAATACATTCATCCTCTAAATTACTAATTGATCTGTTCATATCATGTGTTGAGAGGGCACTAAAGCAATGGCATAATTCCCGCTATATCCTGAAAAACAGAATACAGGTTTCGAAGCAACCAGTATTCTTTTTCAGGAAGTATATTATACCTTTAATTTTTGATATGCTTTTTTTAATGAACATTAAAACATTAAAAATATTTTTTTCAGATTAAATATTTTTAAAATTTCAAATAGTTTAACATTAAAAAAACATAACAAATCCCGATTGGGGGGTAAAGAAACTGGGTGTCCTCCATTAAAGAGTGTCCTAGCTACCAAGCAGCATGTACTGAATAAACCGTGACCTTGTATACGAGACCATTTGAGTACAGTGTTGAAACAAATTGATGCGTACAGCACTCAAGAGAACACAATAGACTGATGGGTGGGAGGACACTCAGTCACCAGCACTGTAGTATATGACAGGGGGAGGGGTGGGGGAAGGCAAATCACATATGAATGGATGTGGGTGCAAGGCTTCACTCCAACCCAGGGCAATTAGGACAGAGGACTAAAAAATAGGGGTCTTAGGTGAGAGACAGCCAAATGCTCTCAAAGTATGGGTTTTCCGGGTAACAAATTTGCAATTTTTCAAAATGGGGGTATTTTTAGACAATTTTGCCAAAATTCACCAAAATAGGGTTTTGGGTTCAAGTCTTCCACAATGTAGGGTTCTTTGGGTGACAGTGGTAAAATTTATAAAAAAAAATATGGGGTCTTTGGTGAACAGCGATGCTGAAATGGGGGTCTTAACTCCTTACATATGTGTCACCTCCAAATGGAGTGCCCTCTCTCCTAGACAAATCATTGCATACGATTTCATGAAACATG
>JAMKCH010048012.1:0-11405 GCA_023653785.1 Ophioderma brevispina
TATTGAATTGACAGCAGTTCATAAATAAGTCGGGGTTTTTTGTTAACTTTTAATCAATGGTCAACTTGTCGCCCAGAACATTAGCAGCTTCAAACATACCCTGGTGGTTGGAACAGGCCCCAAATATGACTCGGAATTAATTTGTTACAAATTTAACCACTGCCATTTTAAAGAAGCCAAAAATCCATGTGTGATAGGTGATGAATTTTCACACTAGACCAGTGGGGTACGGTTGAAATAACTTTGGGATCTATGAGCATTATATTGAATGGACATCCTGAAAGAAGGCCTAACTTAAAAACCAATGTTTATAATTCTAAGAGTCCAAGCACAAATGACCATTTCTTTGCTATAAAACAATTATATTTTTACGCAATTCCACCGCAATGACCATATTTAGTTGCATATAAAACAATAATGTTTTACTGCAATTCCAGTGCCAATGACCATATTTTATTGCTATAAAACCATGTTTCTGCTTATTCAGTGCAAATTACCATATTTAGTTGCATATAAAACAATGTTTACGCTAATCGTCCAGTGCAACTGACCATATTTTAGTTGTCATATAAAACTAGAATTTTGAGGTTTTCAGCTTGCATGCTTGCTATATTTAAAGATAAAGCTTTGGGCCGCCCATGACCTTTGACCCTGGCCCGTGAACCCTTTGTCTCATCAACATCTGAGGGGATCGCATGGTGCACCTATGACAAAAGTTTGGTTCCAATTGACCTTCAAGTTTTCATTTATATTCAATTTTTACATTTTAGCCCATTTTTCAACTTGAACTCACATGACCTTTGACCTTTCAACATACCCTTTGACCTCATAACATATGAGGTATCGCATTGTGCACCTATTACAGAAGTTTGTTCCAATTGAAGTTAAACTTTTTCAATTGAGGTCAATTTAAAAAAAACTTAACAATTTTTGGACACACACTCCACACACACATACAACAACATACACACCCCGCACAACGGATTGCAAGTGGTCCTGCCACATGGTGGGCGGCCCACAACAATAATGTTTATAATAATAAATATAAATATATAAGGTTTATTTTTAATCTCAAATGTGGCCTATAAGCCAAATTGCTAGAGACTTTACAGCTAATAATTACGAGACAGAAACTGCAACTTGGAGGCAGCATCTTAAACAACGCCATTATGAACATTAACACACTACACGAACAAACACCGCATGTTGTGCACGCTTCCATGGTTCATTTGCCCATTCAAATGAACCAATGGATAAAGTGGCATTCAACATATAATCACTATCTGTTATACAACTCAAATCCCAAATGGAGTTTCCGAATCTAAATCCAGCAATTGTCCCATGATATTCGATCCGAGACCCTTTCCTCCAGAGGTAAGCTTGCTAATCGCTAGACCACGCCACGTCCTCGCCACGACCCTAGACCACGCCACTATCCTTGCTAACCACTAGACCACGCCACTTACCTCTAATTCCAGTGCAATGACCATATTTAGTTGCATATAAAACACTGTTTCCCGCTAATTCCAGTGCAAATTACCATATTTAGTTGCATATAAAACACTGTTACGCTAATTCCATTGAAAATGACCATATTTAGTTAGTGCATATAAAACATGTTTACGCTAATTCCAGTGCAAAGACCATATTTAGTTGCATCTAAAACCATAATTTTACGCTAATTCCCGTGGCCAAATGACCATATTTAGTTGCATATAATTACCCGAGAAGTTAGTCACGTTTCATAGATTTCCACCATTTTTTTATGTATTTCTCTTAGGAAGAGTCAAGATTTCCCTTCAAGTGTGAAATGCCCGGGAAGCTTCATAGATTCCCCACTTTTTCCCACCAATGGGGTGCGGAAGGGGGAAGGGGAAGTGGAGTGTTGGGAGGGGGAGGCAAGGTGTGGGAAAGGGACGGTGGGGTGTTGGAAGGGTTTGGAAGGGGAGGTGGGGGGTGGGAGGGAAAGTGGGGGTGTTGGGGGAGGAGAGAGTGGGATGTTATGTTGGAAAGGGGAGGTGGATGTTGAGAAGGAGACTGTTGGAAGGGAAGGGGAGGGAGGGATTGTTGGGAAGGGAGTGGGGAGGGTGGGGTGTTATGAAGGGGGTGTTCGCAAATGGGTGGGGTGGGGTGTTGGGAGATGGCAAGATGGGATGTTGGGCGGGTGGGAATTGCAGATGGGTTGTTGGGGAGGGGGATGTGAGGGGAATGGGAAGGGGAGGCGGGGTTGATAGGAAGGGGAATTAGAGCATTGTGGAAAGGGTCAGAGCCAAAAATACCGTTTTGCTGGCGGACGGAATTGGATTAGCACGGTTTTCAGTTGCATTCCTAGTGTTGTTTTAAAGGATCCTAATTAATGTCTGTGAGAACAAGTTAGTTATACACTACATATACAAACAAACAAAAAGAATCCAAAGGATGTAGAATGTTCCATTGGCAAACAAATTTAATGATGTGGTGGGACGGATCGATAGCTTGCACATAATTTTTAAAACCGAACGTTTATGATTTTTACAAAGTATAAGGATATGAATTAAATTTTTAACACGGATATATAGTCCAACTATCCTAATATTAACACGCACAGATTTTTTATGAAAAAGAGCTACCCACAATTCACATGCCATGTGTTATAAACAAATTGGTCGATTGTGGTGGACGGAAAATGTGGTGGGACGGAATTTTGTCCGCATTCCTATTTGTTATTGTATAAGTGTTTCAAAACTTGGACAAATTGTCTTGAACTAACTTTAAGTGAACTATTACTACAGTAAGGTTCATTAAGTATTTCACCCAAGTACAAGGTATTATTACTTCAAAAAAAAAAATTCAGTACCATGGTTTACTGAATATCTTTGAATTTTGAAATTTCTTAATTAGACGTAACGAAGAACACTTAATTTTTCTAGACATGATTTTTTATAGGCAGGATCGCCTTATAATGTCCCACATTGCTAGGTTAACATAGATCTGATGCTGTAACCTGTAAAACTCTTCTGGTCCCAAATGGAATGGGAGGTGGAATCTTTTAGAACATACTAAGGGTCAGACTGCATTCGCCTGGTTCTCCCAGCGCCATTCCAGTACCCCCAGACTTGACCTTGGCTCTTAACATTGTTATGGTACCAATTCATCTCAACCACCACCTCTGGAAACACTGCATTGTCATAAAAATACATGGACCCAATCCCCGTACCCAGTCAATTTTTCTGTGAGACCCCTGAAGAAGAGAAGTGTTTGATGTTCCAGGCATATCGATCACATTGTGGGTTACATCATCATATACGATTTGAGTGCTCAAATGACATGAATAAAAATTTTTCAATCAAGGGTGATTCTAGATTTTTAAAAAATGATTTAGGGCCACAGCGTGAAACAGTTTTCTTTCACTTAAAATCTGAGATAGTGGAAATTGCATTTAAAAAATCTAAAATTCCTGATAACTGCAAAATTCAGGCCCTCCATGTATTATTCCGTCCCACACACAACTCGATTGGCTGTTCTAGCTGCGACATACACATGTTTGAGCTCCTGTTTATGTCATTTGTGCTTTGTTGATGTTATTATGCCAACTTTCTATTCTGCAGTGTATTCGAGATGAAGTACTGAATCAAGTGAGTAACGATCTGGAGTGCCAAAACTAACTAGAGACGAAATAAGGGAGGGGAACTTTGAACATCTAACTAGGTGAAGAGGAGAATGCCAAAAGTGCCTTAGAAAAGGCGGAACGCAACTCTCGTTACTCAAACTAATTTTGGGATTTTGAAAGTATGGGTTCTGACAACATCACAAAGCATAAATTGCCCAAATTCCTGTGGGGGACATATGCAAATGACGTCATCAAATGGCTGCCCAAAATGACTTGTTTAAGCATTTTCTTCAGGTACTGACTTCATTCTGTCAGCTTGATAGACATTTGGGCCATAACTTTTATGCGAAATATACATCCCGTTTCTGTTCAACATTATTTATTTATTTTGAGTTATTTCGAGATATTTTAAAGACTAGCGAGCATTTTCAATATGGGGCAAATATAAAAAATGGGTTTCATAAGTTAATTAGATAAATATTGCAGAAAAGTTTTACTTTTTTTTTTTTTTAATTTTGCATTAATACATACTGCAAATGTATGTTTATACAGTGGTTAGATGTCTTATTTTTACAATAATGAAGACTTTTTCCATAACCTTATTATTATAGGATTTTAACCACTATCCATATGATACCATAAAAAAGTACAAATATGCATTATATATTACAGTATCAGATTGTAACTAATATATAAAGATGTGTCACTAATTTAGATTTTATTCTTTCTTCAATTCTGGGATGTAGTGATCATATGTATATAAATGCGAAAGAAAGAAGAGTAAAATTAATCAAACACATGTTAAGCATGGCAACCTGCACACACGCCGCTCGCAGCAGATGTACAGGCACAGATATCCAGAAAGCATTTCGAACACATACAAACAAACAAACGCACACAAACATCACAACACACATAACTGTTGGTAAACAAGGATGCCTTTTGTTGCAGAAGAAGAAATGAAAGAGCACATAAAGCCGTTAAAAGTGCACAATTAACCATGAGATATGATTTAGGATATTTCGGCACATTCTGTGCATTTTTAACTGTTGGATGGGTACCTGTTTACAGTTTAAAGCCTTGGAAACCCCTAGGTTGTAAAAATTCTGTGCATAGAGTACACTTAATTATTTCTCAGTCCCTAAGTAAGCGCCTTTCTCATCAAATCCCAGGGAAACGCTATTGCTGGCAGTTTTTAACAATTGAAATCTGCTTTCAACATACAAGTTTCAAAAATGGTAGAGGTAAAGAGGGCATACCTGTGTACACATAAGAGGGGTGCTTCTCTCTCTCTTTTTTAAAGCAATGCAAGAAATGTTACAACAATGGCAACATTTTGATACATTTCAAAATTTTAAAGAAAAGGATCAAAACCATGGTATTCCAGTATTTTAGTATATCAGTCATACTCTATATGTTAGGACAGAAATATTTAATTTGTTGATTTACATAATCCAAAGACAAATATTTAGTAAAGCTTTCTTTTATTGCATTTTGTCAGAGTCTCTTAATTATTATAAGTAATATTTAAGTAAAAGCGCCCCAAGGTACCTTGAGGAACCTATAGTCGTACAGATTTATTGTGTAAAATCCAGATTTAGATAATTAAGATTGTTGGCACTGGTGTGAGGCTAACTGAGGTATACTTGTCTATTTTTGCTACTTTGTGTGCTTAATTTTAACAAAAGAAAAGTCACACAGATAGAAACTAAGCTACGGTTACAAAATCTATAATTTTTAGCACTTTTGGGATGCACTTGAACATAAAAACAAAATGCTCAGATGCATTTGCAGTGCATTTGCTTAATCATTCATAGAATCATATTTTGCCGCAACCACATCATTAGATTTTTTAAATAACAATTAACCTCAAATTACCTTGCTATTTTTTATAATCAGGGAGGGCGGGCTGGTGTAGTGGCTGGGAGGGCGGTCTGGTGTTTCCACTCGTTTCCGTATTGTCCTTAATTCGTTTAACTCCTCCAAAGGAGTTGTCCTTCATTTATATAACTCCTCAAACTAATAGAAATTCGCTTGTTTTGACTGATTTTTACTTTTTTTATAGTAAAATCAACATATCTTGGAGTGTTTTACACTTTACAAGCATTTCACTCTTTTTGAGAGTGAAATTTTCACTCGGCCCTGGCTATAGCCATTAACCCTTGTCATACTGGGTGGGGGGAGTTATATTTTACCACCGCTCTCCTCCCCAATGGGACTGTTCTTCAAAAGCTTCCAGTTAATTGTTGGCAGGCTTCGAATTACCCAGGTGCACACATGCACAGGTGCATGTAGCTTTCTCTCTGTGCATGTAACTTTTGTATCCTGCATGCATGTGTGCATGTAAATTTAAACTTTGTAAACTATGCAATTTTAGCGTATTTCATAGAAAGTCTTTAAATGCTGAAATGATAAAATTTGAGCCACGTTCTGTCAATAGTCTAAACGCACCAGAGTCTGATATGAATAAAGGTTAGCAGTAGCACCAATCCATGTTTACATTAGCCTGTGCATGTAACTTTTACATTGTGCATGTAAATTTTTTAAGTTACATGCACCGGTGCATGTAATTCTAAAATTCTAATTCGAAGCCTGATTGTTGGGACATTCTTCCGAGTTTATTTTAGCAGAAAAAATGTGAAGGTGCCGCCTTCGTCGGGGTTAGGGTTTGCTATCAAAGTCGATGGTTAACCCTCGTCTTACCAAGCCTTTTTTGTAACACGGTTTAACAAGATTTTGTTATAAACCGCCCAATGCTTATGATTTTGATACCAGTGGATAGATAATGGTCCTCCGCTTTTTATTGACACCAAAATAAGTCGTCATAAAGTCTGCGAATATTGACATTTTCCACAGAAAATAGGCGGTTTTCAGCTCTAAATGATGGCAATTGACTAGTTTTACATAAACAGAGTTTTTTTTTAGAGCATGTATGCATAATAATTTAAAATGGACCATAAAAATTATTCATGGTGGCACCCCCCCCCCCACCCTTGACTTGAGGCATACCCTAACCACCGGCAAAGGTGCTACCGTTCACATTTGTTTTCATAAAATGACCAGAAAGGATGACAAAAAATGATTACCAGGAAGCTTTTTACCCAAGGCTGTTTGGCATTTTAGCGCACGGAGCACAAAATTTCCTGGGGGGGATGGGTTAACCCCCCCCCCCCATCCCCGTAAGAATAGAGTTAAGGGGGGGTTTGCAGCCAATATAATTTTTAAGTGTAAAATACAGGTATATACATTTTCATACTACTTTTTCAGAGTAAAATCGTTTCCCTGCGTCATTGGGTAATGAAAGCAAAGCAAGTTGTTTCTAAACATATATAACCCATACTCTTGTGTACTTTTGATTATACCGGGGGATCAGAAATAAAATTACCCGGTAAGAGCAAACTTCTGGTGCTCAAGGGTCTTAATGCTATGGAAGTTGAACCAATAACATATTAGTAAACCGTGTAGCCAGAACGTATTATAGTGTAAGCCTCTTCTAAACCGCATTCCTTGATAAATCATATGGGTGATGAAAATGGAAGCATCCTCCTGTTTTCTCAACATTTGAAAATGGGTCCTGCACATATACACAAAAAATTCTGATATACACTGATGTATAAAGCATAATCTGTCTCTAAATGCATTAAACACATATTCACACTTCTAAAATTTGTTCTACAGGTAAAAATAAAAGCCATTTATTGTGCACTGATATGCATGCTGAAAATGACTTTAAAACAACAAAAAATGTCAGAATACATCCACCTTATACATTTGAAACACCCTGTATCGATTTTATCATATCACATATTTCTTGTGATTTTAAAACATGACCATGCAATAACCAGTTTAAACATTGTATTTCACAAGATTAAGACATGTTTTACCGATAAGACACAACAATTAGACAGATGTCACAAAAAGATTTTTTTTTACCGGTATAATTTACTCACCCTGTATAATATTTTTTTTTTTTTTTTTTTTAATTTTTTAGTTTTTTGATTTTTTAAATGTTGTCTTATGAAAAAAATTATTTCCTTACTGTAAAATACTTTTTCATGTACAAAGGTCAGAACTTTGGTGTATTTTCAGTTTATTTTAAGTGTAAGTCTATGGGCTGCTCCTCCACCGACTCTCCTCCACCGACTGCTCCTCCACCGACTTACACCCTGACATACTGACAATTTTAAACGTAACTTCACTATTATCCTTCAAATGAAATGGGACTTGTTTGCATTAAAGAAAGAACAAAATTAGCTCAAATGACACCAAATTTGTGATCATCCATTCAGTACTTCCTGAAATTTTTACTTTGAACATAAAATTTGTGTGACAAATGTAATATCTCCACAATATTTGACAGACAACTTATGAAATGCGACCATATTCAATCCGCGGGTATTATTATGCTCCACCTTCTGCGGGTTACCACCTCAACTGTCCCACCTACCCCACAAACTTTCCTTAGAGAGCGAAATACTAAAACAAGCAAAGCTTCAAGGCAATTGTTAGACACCCTCTCTGGTATATTTACGGGGAAAATGGTAAGACACGCCTTCAAGGTCAATGGCTAAGGGGGTCGTTGCCAGCTATGTATACGGACTTTTTGAAAATGTTCTGCCGATATGGCACAAACACTCTGTATATCGAACTTGTAGTGTGTCATCATTAGACAAACTTTGCATGAAAATCTGATATTTTTCAGTGCAACATTGAATTTTTCGCCTATTGTGTGTCTATGAAATACACAATTTTTTAGCTGGCCCAAGCCCTTTATGACGTCATCCTACGGTTAATGTTGGTACTGAATTTATCAATTTATTTGCGCGTAGGACAACCTGTAAAATGTCAACACAGTATTAAAAACCTAAAATAGCCTGAATTGTGTCATGCACGAAAGTTTAATACCAAATATCACACACAAATGGCGGCCACTTTGATGACGTCATTTGAACATTTCCCCCCAAGGAATTTCGGGCACTTTTATATCTGCGAGATAGGTAGGACCTACAGTGTCTAAAATATCAAAATTAGCGCTTGTAGTACATAGTTTGCCAGTTCACCCCCAAAAGCAGCTCAATCTGCCGTCCTAAACTGTACCGTGCATGAAAGTATGGATACCATTTTTATCCGTGCTCTACCGAGATTGACCATCGTATTGTATCACTGACTCACTACACTGGTCAAGCCCCATTGTTCGCAATACGATCATGCACAAGAATGGTGATGACTGTTTACAGGACCTTACAGCATTCACGTATTGAGACTCATGCGCCTTTCCCCCCCCACTCCACAGTACACCCTTGACGCTTCTTGTTCTCAGACATGTCACTGATATAGCCCTATCGCGACACAATTTTATCAGAATTGAATGCTTGGGCATAAGCGCTGTCCAAAAAATCGTGCATCGTAAACGGGGCCGTAGAGGTGGTCGTCATGTTAAAAAGCGATCTGGCCTATTGCTCAAGTGATACCTTGTGTGATAAATCCAACCATGTCTCCATATCAATCTCAGTCAAATTGCTACCCCTCATGTTCTTAGAAAATGCGCAATCATTGCCTAAAAAAATGGACGAGGTTGACATCATTTTGCGTCAGGAGGGGTAGACAATTAGTGTGTTCCTGATCTGGTTTAATCCGCAAATGCTCCCCAATCAGACGGATATCCCCGGTTTTTGCCTGTTTCCAAAAGCAGAGGCACCAAGCGTGGTGGTGGCGTTGCGATATATGTCAAAAATAAATATCACCCTCCAGGCTTGGACGGGGGGGGGGGGGGGGGGGTGTACAGGTTCCGAAAACTGGAATTTTTGGATCGAAGTTAGACGCACGTCGATTACCAAAGGGATTTCTGCAATTACTATTTTTGTTGTGGTGGTTACATAGTAGATATTCGCCTCTCCAACCATGCTTCAGCAACATGATTGACACCATTGATCATTTGCGTACCCTTTACCCTGAAATGGGCTTCTGTATCATGGGTGACTTCACAGCAATGAACATTAACCCCATACTTAGCGGTAATGATCTCAACCAGATTGTTACGTTCCATACAAGGGCCCAGCTACTTAGCTCTTCTGACGAATGGTCCAGACCACATATCGCTCCATCTTTTTTTTTCTTATTCGTACCGATTGGCAAGAGCGATCACGTCTGTGTCTTATTGAAACAAACACTGTAGTACTCAAACGCCGTTAAGACCCGTACCGTCCGTCCATTTTGTGTAATAGCGTTCGTGCATTTGAAGATGTATCCAAGATCAAAATTGGAGTGAGGTCTATGATAGCAAGGGACTCAAATGAAAACTGATGCCATGTATTCTGTTTTATATAGAGGTATTGATTTACATCTTCCTACTAAAGTTATTAAAGTTCATCAATCAGACAAGCCATGGATACACCACGCATACAAAGACTCATTTCAAACGTCAGACCGCATTTGTTGCTAATGATACCTTAGCTTGCGTAGCCCTAATAATGAAGTTAAGAGGGACATTGAAAAGCTAAAGTGTCTTACACAGCTCAGAGTTAGAAATCTGCAGAAAACTGAACCACGCAAATGGTACAACAGATTAAGCCAATGATTAATTCAAACACTTCTGAGCTTAGCATGCACATCCCTGGGGTTGACAAATCTAATCACAAAGACATGGCTAATGCTATCAATTCCAAATTTGTGGGGTATCCTCTCATATCAATCCCTTGATATTGCTCAACTTCCTGCTTACTTACCGGCTCACAGACCAGCCCCTACGTTGTATCCTTGGATTGTAACAATGAGCCTAATGTGGGGGGGAAAGTTAAGCTCTCTAAGTCTTGTGGACCTGATGGTATTCAACCTAAACTAATTAAAGAGTTTCTGCTTATGAGCTTAGCGGCCCTTTAACTGGTGTGCTTAATTGCTCATTCGCAGAGGGGTATTGGCCTCACCAATGGAAGTCTGCCATTGTCGTTCTCTCCAGTCCAAAGCAACTTCCTCCTTGCATTGATAAGATCCGACCTATATCACTGACTGATATCTTGGCTAAATTGCTGAAGGTTCCATACTAATGGGTTTTTTCAGATATTAAAACAACATTGATATCAACCAATTTGGTAACATTTCAGGGTGTATCTACCAATCATTATCTAGTCCACTTAATGCACTATCTTCATTTTGGTTCTGATCAGAACATAACGTTGGAACGTAGTCCTCACGGACTTTTCCAAGGCCTTCGATCTTGTCATCACAAATTGCCATTGATAAGATGATTGCCTTGTGTCCTGGGGGCATTGTTTCCATGGATGTAGTGTTTACGGTCCCTTGACCAGGCCAAAACCACCCAAAACTCCGGATTTCAAACTCCTGAACAACTAGACAATACACTGTGATCTTGATTCCAAAATTTTTTAAAACAAGTATTTTATTTTTAATTGTGTGGTTACTCAATCTCATTCAAACATCGATTAGGTATCAATAATTCAAAGATTTTTATCTATACTAAATTGTTAATTTATAACTACTAAACTTACTACCTGGGGTGTGCCGCGACGCGGGCTGCAGCGGATTCACAAGTGCGATGCCGAACTTGCAAAGAGTCCTGCGAATATTCCAGCGTAACACGAACTATTTCCAGTAGTGGGACGTGTCCACGGACGACTGTCCTGACTGAAGAAAACCAGCTCCTATGACTCCCGAAGCTCGGAGGGCGACTAAAATAAAGTCCAAAAATTGCTGTAGCTTGTTTATCCTTGGATCACTCAGAGGCCACGAAATAAGGAAACCGAACACGGCCTACACAATCCGGACGAAACTGATGGAGTCTGAGACTCTATGACAATGT
>JAMKCH010048013.1:0-11334 GCA_023653785.1 Ophioderma brevispina
TAAGGTCTGCAACTTTTAATACGTTTCAGGATGGACTCCTCTGAAACACGGGACCAACAGCTTTAACATGACTCTCCGAAAATCCATTAGGCGCCGGCACCCGCCCATTGCATACACCCGCACATTTACGCATGGGTGGGGGAGTCGAGGAGAATTCCATATCACATTGCTGTGCATTATGCAATGTCTGACCTTATAGGAACTATTTGACAAGAAACCCTACTCTTGCGGGGCTCTAACCAGGCGGAGCCGCTCGATAGATCTTATACTCTGCCGACGGTTCAGCACCTTGGACCGCTCGGCCACCTCGCCCTCAAACGCCTGTCGGTTTTCCGCTTTCAATCTTAAAATAGTATCCTTAACTTATATGAACTGGCCCGGAAGTGG
Source organism: Ophioderma brevispina (assembly GCA_023653785.1). NCBI lineage: Eukaryota > Metazoa > Echinodermata > Ophiuroidea > Amphilepidida > Ophiodermatidae > Ophioderma > Ophioderma brevispina. The sequence continues at coordinate 388 of JAMKCH010048013.1, forward strand.
TTTCTACAATACTCGCTTTGTGATCAAGCGTAATTTTGTTACGTGTATGGAACCCCTCGATGTCCAAAAATTCGAACATAAATCAGGTTTTTCGGGGTCAGATAATTCAATAATTTCATTCAATAATCCATGATTTTCAAGAAAAAACTTTGCATTTTTCAATTGATAATCCAAGCTTAGAGTTTTCGACGCTCAATTCGAGAAGGGTTACCCCTGCATCACCCCCCTCCTCTCCACATCGCAGGGAGGGGGCCACCCCTCCCGCACCCACCACCCGGCCTGCGGTGCCACTGTTGCTCTGTTATTGGCAGCCAATTCCGCGCCCCCTCGTTCCAAAACTCCTGGATCCGCCACTGAGAGATACTGTATAAGGTACTGTTTCCCTACAGAAAGAAGTCACCTTCACAGAGGAGATATATCAGAGTGCTTATGTTAAAACGGTAAACTAAATTCTCCGAAGTCGACAGCGCTGTGTTTTCACCAATGACCTATCCTTAGTATTTTTTAACAATTATATTTGAATGTATGGCTTTTGATCAGTCTTTATATCCTTGAAATGCTAAAAAAAGGATAATATCTCTTTAAGTTCAAAATTTCCTTGTTTTTCGCGCAAGTAGAGGGATGCGCGAACCACATGTTCTACAGGCTCATATCTGTGTTAACAACTTCCGACTGTTGGTTAAAATTTTACCAACATTCAACAAATGGACAGCCAAACCATGGTGGCTACAGAGGAGAAATTGTGTGTGGTCCAGAGAGTGGTGTGTTCGTCATTTGGCGTAGGGTTAGGTACTTTTACCAAACATTGAGCAAAATGCGTCCAATAATATGCTAAAAATATTTTATACTTACCTACCCAACAAAATGGGTAACAATTACCCAATGTTGGGCTGTTAATTTTGGTAAAATTAGCGCCAGTTCGAGAGTGTATGAACACCCCAACGAAGACTGGTTTGAAACCCTATATGATTAATAAGTTACAGCGTTGACTAACTGTGTCATGGTGCTCACATGTAGAGCTAAAAAGTAATGTGTCAGAAAGTTAGCAGACTAGATTTGTGTATAGTCAGTATAGTTACGTTTCTAACGCTTTTGTTTACCCTCGGTTTTTTTTATTTAAAACAAACAAAAACCGCCACAGATAGAACACACGGATTGGCAGCTCAAGCGAAGACTTGTTCGTCATACAGTGTCAACACAAATAAAGCGATATTTATAGTTTATTGAATTTCTGTAATAAAAAATTTTATACTAACTTAATGCGAGTTTTATACATTTATTATTTAATTTGTATGTGCGATCAGAGGGGCGAATTTCCGTTCCTTCGTGGAGTAATAATGTTTAACTTGACTTGACTCAAAATATGATTATTGAAAAGTTGCGAATTTAAAATTTCGATCAATACAAACAAGTAGGTGTGAGTGTGGGGGGGGTGGAGGTGGGCTGTGGGTGTGGTGTGTGGGATGGTGTGGGTGTGTCCTATAAGAACAAGCGCTTCTAATTCTAATACCACTTAATAACGTTTTCCAACGTGTTTATTTTCTGTGCTTTATACGTGTAAAAGTCCCTCCGCTCTATTTCGTACAACTTTTAGTTTTTTTAAAAAAAATAAAAAAAATCCCTTATTTTTTTTTTAATTCTTTTTTTTTTATTCTTCTTCTTTCCCCGGAAATGACCTTATTTTCTGTGTAATGCCCCTTATATGTTTATTCAGAGTAATGACCCTTAGGTTATATTCGGAGTAATGACCCCTTATGGTATTTCGGAGTAATTGACCCTTATGTTATTTTCGGAGTAACGACCCTTATGTTATATTCGGAGTAGTGAGTTAATGACCCTTATTATAGTATTTTCGGAGTAATGACCCTATGTTATTTTCGGAGTAAGTAATGACCCTTATGTTATTTTCGTTGTAATGACCCTTATGTTATTTGCGGAGTAGATAAAGTAAGAACCCTTATGTTATTTTCGCGAGTAATGGACCCTTGTGTTATATTCGGAGAGAGGAGTGTAATGACCCTTCGGAAATACGACCGTCATATTTCCGGAAAATAATGCCTCTTAGGAAAAAACGACCCTTGTGTTATTTTCGGATAATGACCCTTATGTTATTTTCGGGGAAATAAACGACCTGTATGTTTTTTTTCGGAATAATGACCATTGGAATTATGACCCTTATTTATGTAAATTTCGGAACAATATTGACCTTTCGGAATAAAACCCCTTCGGAATAATGCGGAGAACCCCCTATAGCGCCAGCATAGAGGTTTGCCTGCGGTAGTGATTGTTACTGATACTTTAAAAAGATTACGATAAGTTAGTTAAAACAAATGAGTTTTACAAACATCTATCAGCTATAGCAGACCTAGGGGGGACTAGCACAAACCAGACAACATAGGGCCGTCTATATAATAGACGTATATAGCACACCTCTCTCTGATATCGCAAAACTCTAGACAAGGGATCTAGATGGTAGATGCTTTGTAGCACTAAGCACCAACACTCTATCAGCTATAGCAGACTTTTTTTCTAAACTGGCTAGAGACTAGCGCAACTAAGCCAAGGTGGCTAGATTCTAGACGCTATATTAGAACAATCTTATAAACTATCAGCTATACAAGAATCGTTTTCTAAAACTGGTTAAGATAGACTAGGCACCAACTAGACAAGGTTTGTTCGTGATTCTAGGACGCTATAAAAAATAATTGTACACCTCTCTCAGCTATAGCAACCCTTTTTATTACTGCGTCAAAAGCTATAGCGCCGGATGAAAATAGGGCCTGGTGAAAATTTTGTAGTCTAGAAGATCAATCTTGAAACAATAGAATTTTGATCTGTAATCGAATAGGAACTTTCTTACTCTAGGAAGTCGGCGATATAGGAATGGAAATAGCAGTTATATCGCCGCGTTTTAGAGGTTTTGATTTGTCTAGAGTGGCCTCTAGGGTCTGTTTTCTACTCTAGTCTCGAAGATTGTCTATAAAATAGCAGCTATCCGCGCCGGTGAAAATTGTCCTGGTCTAGAGATCATCTAGAAAAAAACAAATTTTGGTTTTCTGTCCGAAGTCGTTAACTTTATTTTTGTTCTGTAGCGCGCCGCTATTTGTCCTAGCAGATATGCAGAAAAAAAACATTTTTCTTTTCTTCTCTAGTCTAGAAGAATCGATCTATAAAATAGCAGCTGTAGCGCCAGCGCCGGGCGAAAATTGTCTAGTCTATGGTTGTGGTAATGGAAGATTTTACACAGGAATTGGGAGTTTGTGAAAGAAAAGCATGCCCCTGGAAGATTACTTCCGTAGGCCTAATACAAAAAAGGAACGATATTACCACGGGAAGAATGAGACAAAACAGGGCGAAAGTCACATGTTAATGTCCAGTACTTACTGACCGTGGCCGCTTCAGTTTACAAGCCACGTCTGGTATTGGTCACCATATGTCAATGTATTGGTAGTTGATTCGGCGAGTTTTATACGTAAGGGGGGGGGTTTTGTCCTTGCAAACTCGAACGTGACATCTGTGAACAAAAAAAGAAATTCGACTGTCTTGTGCAAATCTTTCATGTCATACAGCTGGATTGTGCTAATTAGCACAGCTTCTTGACAATTGCAAACGAACTCGAAATTAAAGGTCATTTCTCACATTTAATTACGGCCTATCTCATGGGGACAGTTCATTTGCCACTCAGCATTTTCGGTATGTGAAACACAATCAAGATGTATTCGCGCTCTTATGGCCGGCATTGACTTTACCACCACGATTTCATGATGTTTTACAATGATCTGGTTAGCTTACTTCAACTGGGGGTGTGGCAAATCGTCGTCCACACGATAATCAACGCAACAGTTTGTTCTCCTAGTATCCTCCACCTCCTGGCGTCATAAATCTCAACATGGAAACTTTCAGTCCTTCTACGGTGTCCATCTGCGACAATAGTTACACAGTATGTTGCTAGCAATCCTTACTTGTTGGTCATCTGCTTTGAATGTAACTGTAAACATTCCGTAAACGAGGTGTAATCGTCACCAGCTTTAGCGCTTGCGGCAACCGTTTTTTATTTCTTGTGGGAAACAAAAATATTGTCGAGTTTGTGATCTGATTTTGGCATCCAATTTATTGAATAATATAATGACATAGCATAGCTATATAGAAATAACACTTTAGCGCCTAGGAAGGTTTAAAATCATAGAGGATGACGCTTCTTGGTAACTTGACTTGCCCATGTTTAATGGGTGTCCTCTTTACTTTGGCTGTAGCATATGTGTGAGGGGTAGTGCATTTATTCTCAAGACAAGTCTAATTACGCAGTAAAAAGTTTGTGCAAGTCAAATGGGGAACAAACTTGAAAAGGTACAGTGGGAAAGTGGAGTTGCAACACAAAAGACGCACTTTTTTGGCTCACCAATTATGAAAAGAAGAGCTTTAGGCATTTTTTTTCATAACAGAAGTGGCAAGTACTGGTGTCGTAGGCCGTAAACAAGGGGCAAGGCATAGGTCGGGGAATATATCGGTGGGGTCGGGGGTGGGGGGGTCGCGACATACTGTCGAATCTGATTTTTGTGGTCAAATTGAGTTAATAGTTTATTTTCTAATTGCCTTTCCCGAACTCTTTAAATCATACCCAAGTAAAAGGGAAAGTAGATCGCCTGCACAAAATTAGCCCCTTGTCGGGAATAACTCCACTTGTATAAGCGGGGGTTCACAAACATTGAATTGATTGGATCCCTTGACGTGTCCAAATATCTCAAAGCAAACCCAGAGAAACACGACAATACGTATTGCGCTTGGTATGGTTCGCTGGTCGTTGAAAAATTTCGCTGGAACATATGCAAAGATTGTTGCTTACTTTCATTGGATCAAAAGCGATATATATTGAATAAAGGTTCGTCAAGATTTAAGAAATCGGTTAAATTTTTCCTTTCTATACTACATGAGGGAGGCAGCCCGTAGCCAGATTTATGTGGTGGGGGGTTGGGGTTGGGGGTACGGATTTGCCAGAAGTGGACCTTTTGCGATAAACAAACCATCGCCAACCCCCGCACCCCCTGGCTAAGTCCGCATGAGAGATTTTGTCATATTATTTCATTCACAATTTTAATATTTGTGTTTTTAATTATGTTACTCTAAAACTTTTTTTTGGATACACATAAAACGAACCTACCAGTTGTGGCATCGTGAAAAAGAGTTGTCTAGTTTTGTATTTTTTGTAACATTTGCATTACAATACACTAATCCTTTTTGATGGGACCTCTCGCTAGTGGGTGACATTAACCCTCGTCTTACCCAAGGAGGGTAGCTAAATTGGTATTTTCCACAGAAAATAGGGGAAATCCAATTTTGCGCTAAAAGGCAGGGATATCGAATTCTCATGCGGTTTTCAGCTCTAAATGATGGCAATTGAATAGTTTGACATGAACAGAATTTTAGAGCCATAATGTGCAGAATATTTTTTTAAAGTGTATCATTAAATATTCTTGGAGGGCAACCTCCTCCCCCTTACATTTCAACTTAACCTTACGGCATACCTAACGCCGATGATGGTGCTACCTTCACATTTTTTTCGCTAAAATGACCGGAAGGATGAGTTTTTTTATGCAAGCTCTTGGTAATTTAGCACCCTGGAAGAAAGATCGCGGGGGGCATCAACATTGGTAAGACGAGGGTTAAACTTTGTAGTTTAAGCGAGGCATCAGTCACCACTTAATTTGGTATGTTAAGAATCCCTTCCCCTTCAAATAGTAGACTTTGTAGTACAAAACTCCAATTTTTGGTTTGTTTTCCAAACCAGGCTTATAAGTTAAAACGAGGTTTTTGCCCCTCCCTCAAATAGTAAACGCTGTAGTTAAAACGAGGCATCACTCTCTATTTGATTTGGTTGAGAACCCCTTCTCCTCCCTCAAATAGTAAATTTAGTAAAAAACAGGCACCACTCTCTCTTTGATTTGTTACTGATCTTCATTCCACCGGATAACCAATTTTTTATCCCCTTCCCTCAAACAATAAACTTTGTATAGTAGTTAAAACGAGAAAATGACAAAATTTACTGTTTGATTTGGTTTCCTCTCCCTCAAATTGTAAACTTGTTAGTTACGAGGCATTTCTCTCTATTTCATTAAAAACACACGATAAAGCAGTTAAAGGCAGGGCGGCGCCAGGGGTGGCAGGGGGCGCCCCCGAGAGTTTCAAAATTCAGGAAAACAGGGGTTTTAAGCAATGAATTGCGTAAAAATTATGGTTTTTATACCTATATGAGTTAATTTTGTACTGTTTCGCCCCCCTTTTTTTTTAATGTTTCGCCCCTCCTATGATTTTACCCTGGCGCCTATCAGTGATCCACCCGAAATAGTCAAGATCAATCTAGAAAATAACATTGTTTTCTACTCTAGTCTAGAAGATCGACGTAGAAAATAGCAGCAAGAGCGCTAGCGCCAGCGCCAGGCGAAAATTGTCTAGTCTAGAAGATCAATCTAGAAAATAGAAGCTATAGCGCCGTTTTTAGAAGTTCGATTTGCCTAGAGTTGTGTCTAGAGTATCATAACTATCTGATAGTCTGAAAAATCTCTAACTTCTCATTTTTCCTCGAAGATGTATAAATCGGAAGTAGGATAGTAGAAAAAAGCCACAAACATTGCAAGTGACCTTAGCATTATGTGCAAGGCAAGCAAGATGATTGGCAGAATATCACAGTCATGCCACAGAGGTGGGTGGGTTTCTATTAGCAGTGCAGTCTTGGTTCTCATATTTTAAGAATTAAGGACATGGTATATGCTACTAGGAAAATTCATTACATTTCCTAAGCAGCCTGAACCAACATGTGTGATTGGATGACAGCCCACCCATCACAGGGATGGACTTCTCGTTCATTGACACGTAATGGATGATCTGTCCCATGGTCTTGAGAGTAAAGTTGTTTGTTGTACAAGCCCAGATAACACAAGCGATGATTTAAAAAACGTTCCTGTAAGCAAAGCTATTAGAATGCTTGTTTTCTGTAAGTTGAGTTTGCTAACTCAGGGTAATGAGTTATTTTGATTGATAAAACTACCAAACGTTCCACATGGTTCGGAACAGTCAATAAAAGTAAGTTGTCAATTAAAAAAATGAAATATAGCAGTTTTCACGAGATATTTTTGTGAAGGAGGCAATGAATGAAATTGGGGAAAATGGCCAAGTACAGTGTGAAGTGATGGGGAGGGGGCACTCACATATAAATGGATATGGGGTAAGGGTGGTTCAAACCCAGGGGCATTCGGTGACAGGGACTGCAAAAATAGGGTCTTGGGTATTTCAAAATAAAGGTTGATGCATGAGATGCGTTGATGCCTGACACATTACTGTGGTATATAACTCTCTCTACAAAAGAGAGAGGGGTTCCATTGGATCTCAAGTATTTACACTTTTAACACTACATATTAAGTATTAACATCCTCGCTAAGCGCATGGTGTTCTTTTAACCAAGGACTATTCTTGTTTTGCCTCCTATAGCCGCCGATATTAATGCTCCGTCTGTTAAAGCCCAATCCGCACCCAGTGAAAAGTTGGTGCGCATAATGGAGGACTTTGACAGGATGGTTAGTTTCTTAAAGGAAGCATGCCCCCGAGAAACTAGATTACTTCCGTTTGCCTAATACACAAAAAAGAATAGCGATATTACCACGGGAAGAGTGGAGACCCAAAACACTGTTCACATGGCCCCCCACCGTCGACAGCACGGTGGAGGACGTATTTAGAGCTGTGAGGACATCATCATCTATTCTAACTACTGGCACGGGACCGCTACATTACATGTCTTATTACATGTCTTATTAGATTAACTGTACTATTTCATATTAGTATTCACTAGTTTTCTGGAAACATTATGATATGATTATTACTTCTATTTACGGTTTTCGAAACGATATTTATTCGAAGTCGCCGCTACCGTTATATCAGTAATGCAACCATCGTGTCACGCTTCAAGTACGACCACTATAGGTACTGGAATGCGTGCAGCGTCTAACCCGGTGCAGCAAACACCGCATCGGCAATAATCCCGTTAGCATGAACACTCTCTATATGATATGTTAATGAAGCAGAAGAAATATGCAGACCAGGTTTGACGGACTTGAACGGCAACTAATCAAGGTAAATGAGGATATCGTAGCTACCCTCCCACCCCCCGAGCAAATCTGCTGAATTCCAGTAACACTGAACTGGATTTCCTTAACATGTTGCACATGACACCACATATGATTTCCCCACCACTTCCGAGAAGTGGAATGCCCAAAGTAACCCCACTCCAATAACACCCTAAAAAAGCGAATGGTCAAGACAGGGCCCAGGTCACACCCTGTCGACCTCATAACCCGCCTACACAGCACTCAATTCCGTTTGGGATGTTATTCAATAACGGACGCGGGTTACCGGCAGCTATGCCACGATTACAGCCACAAAATTAATAATTTTATACTGGACAGTTGTCTCATACGGAATAATCCTACTACTACTACATATTATCTGAATATTATATGGATATATACTTTGGATATAGCGCTTTTTCGGAACGAAATAAACGGAGACTTTTTTACACCGTCGGAGAGATCTTATTTTATATCCTGGATGCGACCCGCCGTTGCGGTCTGTGATCTGTATAGCGGGACGAAAAACAAGGTAACAAAGGCAGACAGTGACGCACGTGGTTGTGCTTTGATGCCTTTGACCTATGTGTTGAGTTTGTTATGTTCTATTGTTAGCGCGGGCTCCCGCACTCCCGACTCACAATGATCCAGAGGCCTCTAGGGCTGGTTCCAGCCACTTATTATACTGACTTGTGGCACGACACTAATGAACTAAAATATGTGGAACATGTGTTTGAACCTTTCGTAACCGTTCCCCCCCCACGCCGCACTCAGTTACGAGTTGGTTTTGTGTCTTGACGTTACGCGTCAGGGAGACTCCACGGCACCGCTTGATTTTTTCGTACGTTTTTGCGCACGCTATTACATCTAGCAACTCACGCTCACCCCCGTCATGGCGCATATTTGCGTTCGCTGCTCCGCTTCCATTTTTGAATGGGATCACCATTCCCCTTGTTCCTGATCACAGTGCAGTGTTCCGCACCGGACCGGTGCGCTATTTTTGTCTTGGACTTTCGGATGTTCAGTGGGCCACCATGAACATGGGTACGCGGCTCGTGGCTGCGTACACGGGGAGGGGGGGGGTGGTGATCGGCTTCCGGTCCGGGGTTTTGCGGCCCAAGGAAGCCGCTGCGCTTTGGGTGCTCCCAAATGGGTGGGGTAGCTTCGCTACGTCGCGATAGCGCTGATGGGGTGGCTACGGGCCGCCTCCTCAGCGTATCATTGGCCGCTGGCTCGCCTGGTTCAGCCTTAGGGGCTGCCCCGGTGCCGGCTGGCGCGGTCTGCGCTGGCAATCCCCCAGGGGGGAGGGCGGCTGCGGGCATGCCGGTGGTGGTGAGAGGTGATTGTGGTGCCTCATTGGTCCGCCCGGGTGATCCATCGCCGTTGTTGTCCACACCTAACGTAGTTGCGGTACCGGTGAACACCAGTGTCTTCGGGCACTTCTCCGCGACTACGGTGGCCATACTAGGGGTTTGTAACGGCAAACCCTGGGGGCTGGATTCGGTATCCCTTGACTTACGTCGCTGCACCCGCATCTCTAGCCTTGCTAGTCTGTGTGCCTCCTCAGCAGGCGCCGCAAGCCGCTCCGGGCCCTTCGGGCTTGGCGTAAGAGAGTGGTGCTCCGCCGGGCTGGCCTCCGCAGATGCCCCAAGCTTACGAGGTCGGCTCAGCCTCTCATGCGGGTACGCCTGCTGTGGTTGCTAGTGTTGGTCCGCCGGCACCTGCGTCCGCGGCGGGTCCGCCTTTGGTGGGGTACCCGGTGGGTGCCCTGCCTCTGGCTAACGGCAGGGAAGCTTTCCATGGCCTACCCATGCATGGGGACACAGTACCCGCTGCAGCCTCCCTTCTCCGGTTACGCTGCATCCCCCTACGTGGCTTACCCCCCCAGTCGAGCTGGACTGATGGGGCGAGGTCAGTCTGGTATGGGTCTTTCGACCGGGGGCTCCCGCTTGGCGAGGAGCCCCTCCAGGCTTATAGTCAACACTCGGCCTCCGCCGACGTCGAAACTCGGCCTGTACCCTCGTCAGGGTCGGGCTGGGAGGCGTAGTCGAGCTTCGTGGCTCCTGTGCCAGCTATGCCAGATGCGGGTTCCTGCGGGAGGCCCTGGTGTCGCGGCCCAGGTGGCACCCGGCCCGCCGCCTTCTTCCACTCTCAGTGACGCCGTCCTCTCAGGGCTTACATACCAGCCGCAGACTTCCGACGCTTCGGAGGACAGCGCTGGGGGCGGACTCGGGCTCGGAGGTGAGGCACTTAGGTGATAACACCTTCGCAGCCTTCGACGTCCGCGGCAGGTGCGGAACAGGAGGAGGTGGATCTTCTGCCCGATGGCACCCCTAATGTGCTGCGCAGGGCGCCGAGTCTCGGCCTCTGTGCCTTGTGCGCCTGAGCGGCATGCGGAGGAGGGACAGGCTCAATCTGGGCTTCCACATCCTCCCTCCGGAAACGCGCCAGGCGTTGACGATTCCACAGACGTTGGTCTTCTGTGGAGGGAAGCGCTCCGGGGGAGGTCACTCAGAAGCTCTCTTCGTACCCGGTGAAATCTTCCGCCGGTCGTTGAGGAAACTCCGAGGAGGACTACGACTCCTCCTGGGCCTCCGACTATGGATCTTGACCTAACAGCCAAGTTGCCACAGGAAAGGTGCCCAGCTGGCTCATCTCCCCCTCTGGGAGGACCAGTTGAGGCACCAAGACTGCCCGGGACCTATGGTGTCAGACTAGGGCTTTCTCCATGGTCCTCGCCCACGACCGCAGATCAAGTGGGCGAGGGGGAGTTTTCTCCTCGGAAGCCTCAGAGCCTTGACCGTCCTAGCCTCGCTAGTGACGGGTCGGCAAA
>JAMKCH010048014.1:0-10562 GCA_023653785.1 Ophioderma brevispina
CTAGATGCAAAATTGACTTCATTCATTAAAAGGAAGGCAAGAGATGAGCAAAAACGACAAACCCAAAAGAAGTAAAAACACAATGGAAACCTTCCCCAAAGACCATTTTTTTAAATGAATCTATAATAATATTAATAAAATACAGCGCCTTACAACAACTACTTAAAATACGAAGTAATACTAACCATAATAAGGAAAACTAACAAAACCAAAGTTAATAAATTTGTAAACATCAGGAAATAAGTAAGTTTTGTAAGTTTTCAGGAGCCGTTTAAAGACACTGGTCGAAAGTGTCTCTCTAATATTAAAGGGGGATGGCCCGATTTAAGGATATAAACTTTTCATCTTGATAGATTGGCCCTCACTCCCAAACCACATCTGTAAAGTTTCGCGCCGATATTTCAATCCATTTTGATGCGAGAGCTAAAATGTGATTTTGTAAGCCCCATAGAGTACTTTGTAAAATTAATATTGGTCGACCAAAATGGGGCACATTTTCGCTCATAACTTCCAAACCAAACATCATTTTGCTCTAAGATTTCACAGGATAATTGAGAAAAATAGTAGCTTTCTTCTAATACCAAAATGTTGACCACTTCCGGTAAAGCGGACAAGATAGCTCAATCAGGTAAGCGCTCGACTCCAGTGTATGTTCATCCATGCGTGTAGGCGTGCGTTCGAGCCCTGTGAGATTCAGCTATCTTGTAATTTCCCTGGACAAGAAATTAACCGCTTGGTTGTCTCGATTTACCCATGCGATATTTGGGGAGCTGGTCCCGGCTGCGATGGTTATCTCGATGTACGTTTGCTGATAAGGGAAAGCGCTGATCCCGATCTGCTGCATCCCTTGAAATGATGCGAAATGGTTTATGGTATGTTTGGGCCACAGTGATCAGCGGCCATTTGTGAAAGCGCTTAGAGGCCAATAGCATAAGGCGCTATATAAATCTCTGCTATTATTATATTATTATTATTATTAAAATCTGGGGCTTCTGGGGACGAGGCTATTAGCGATCGGGCCATGGACCTTTAACAGAAAGTGTGTTCCACAGCCTAGGACCAATCACTTTAAATGATCGGTCGCCAAATCTATGCTGGTACGAGGGATAACAAGCCGTGTAACATCAGAGGAAGACCGTAGCCTACGTCTTGTATCATCGGAATTACTATCCATCCATTATACAAATTTAGACCATCAGTAAGGTATGATGGAGCCTGTCCGTGAAGGGACTTATACACATAAAGAAGGATTTTGAACAGGCAACCAATGAAGAGTGATCAAAAGTTTTGACGAGCTCTGGCTACGACCACATGCGAACACCAAGCGCCCAACTTTATTCAAGCGCTGGAGCCTTTTGAGATCTATTTCAGTGGCACCATAGAGTAATGAATTGGCATAGTCAATGCGGGACAAGACCAAAGATCGTACAGCATGGTTGCAAGCATCAAAAGTAATAAACCTACGTATACGCCATAAATTACGATATGGTAATTTACAAGCTTACAGATAGCTCCAATGTGATTGGACATACTCATGGTGGAATCAAACCCCAAGGTTCTTTACACACACAGATGCAGGAATAGAGGTGTCATCAAGATCTAAACGTATTGGAGGCAGATTTTTCAAAACATACAAATACAACAAATTATGTCTTTTATTGATTCATCTGCAGCATGTTATTTGACATCCAGGTGTTTATATCAGATATACAGCTTCAAAGTTTTTGAAGTGTATGCTCACAATCACCTGGAATCTTTTGATTAAACTCACAGAAATGTTGAGTATCATCAGCATACGAGTGAAAGTTAACATCGTGATTCCTAATAATATCACCGACTGGGTGAGTATACATTATGAAACCCTGCGGGTCTACAGTGGAGCCCTGAGGAACAGAGTAGTTGAAAATATGCTTCTTGATCATTTCTTGGTTAACCATCACTCGGGTACTTCTGTCAGTGAGATATGATCTAAACCAGGCAAGAGTAGTGTCTGTGATACCAAAACTGGTTTCAAGCCTTTTAATCAAAATATCATGGTCAATGGTATCAAAGGCAGCATTCAAGTCAAGCAATACTAGCAAGACAGCCTTATTAGCATCCAAGGCTTGAATGATGTCATTTCTAACCGAGAGAAGACTGTCTCATTAGAATGGTGAGCTTTGTATGCAGATATATGTTATCTATCTTGACAACAATTTCAGATTGTAATTATAACATATGCAATAGTTAAGGACTTAAAATAATTCTAAATCTAGTAGGTGCTTACAGAAAATCATGGTACTTTACAAACACGTGTTGTTATGACGTCTCGTGGATGTCAAAGGCAAGAAATACCTTTCAAACACAAATAAATGAGCCTTGTGCACAAATGATCTAAATTTTAATATAATATAACACAGATTTAATGATTTTTATCAGATTGGTTCAAGAATTTGGTATGTCCAAAACAATATTACATATATTAAAATTACATATAATTAGTTAAGATATGATACTTATTTGAGTTCACTAGTGATCAGGGTTAACTTGAAGGAAGCGTTGCAGTTCAACAATGATATGTCTTCACAGCGAAAACTCCAATATATTACAGCATGCAATAATATTCCAAGGGTAACAATATCCATAGGAATCTTCTGAGTCTTTAAGGTAATTCTGTCCAGCAGTTCAAGACGGGGTTTTCCCTCGACGACACTAATATTCTGCAATACAATCCAGGTATTCCACCACCATCAGTGTGCCGCTAATGTCCTCATTTAGGACCACAAACTGGAAACATCTTTTGATTCCAAAACTAAAGCTCTTTTGGCTTAAAAGATGACAGCAAACAGTTCAGCTTTCAAGCTCCGGCGGTCTCCAAAGTATTATAAATCCTGGCACTATGTAAAGCATAAATCTACCATTAAAACTAGCTATAACTATACTGTATAGCTCCTGGTTACAACTGCTGAGCCTGAGTCTAACTTCTCACAGCTAGATTCCCCTCTCTAACAATAATCATTACAGCAGCATCATGCATAAACATAATCTTGCACTGACCAATTGAATTTCACATAAATTACATCATCTGCAACGCATCACCTAACATTTAAAACATGATGGGAATCCCCATATTATGCAATCTGTTTTGATATCAAAGCATAAACAAGTTGACCCAGTTTCTAAATTGACATCTTGGGGAATTCCCATTCACTTCTCTTGCACAATCTATCTGGTCTGATCTCAATATAGCACAAGGGGATTTCCATTAAACAAAGTGCTTCTGGATCTGGATCTGGATTGTACGTGCTACGGACTTCCGGAACAAATCCAATGTAAAGCCACGGAAGAAGACGGAATGGCCACTTAAATTGGGCTGCTAATGGGCGCGTTGCCTAATCAAGTTATTAACTGGGTTTAAATGAGTTCATATTATTGATTGAGATATGCTATCGTAAACTATTCCAATCCTTACAACTTCTGGGAACAGAGGAGTACTTGTGGGCATCAATTCGGCAGAATGGCTGCGCAAGCTGACGACTGTGACCATGACACCTTGATCTAGTAGGCTGGTTACAGTGGACGTTGGGTTATGGCTTATTCACCCATGAGGTCTGCTTCATCATGATGAACCTCGATGCTTCGCGGCGTTGTTGCAAGGAATCCCAACCCAGGTCATTTAACATGGAAGACAAACTGGCTTCTCTGTTATATTTGCTGAAAACGAATCGTGCAGCACGCCTCTGCACCATCTCAAGCTTTGTTGACATATTTGCTTCATCGGGGTCGCAAGACTGCTGACGCAGACTCCAGGGTGCGGGCGAACTATGCCAGATAAGCTTTGTCTTGCTGCTTCTGGACACTTTTCTAAGGTTTCGTCCTCGCAAGGCAATAAGTTTGGTTGGCTTCTTCATCACCATAGGATCATACTGATCGTCCCCCCATTTAAATTTGTGAGAACGATACACTCCAAGATACTGTGATGGGCCACTGTAGCCACGGATGTGTTTAACTTGTAGTTATGGAGAAACATTTGCTTTCTTATTACCCAAAATCATAACAACCACTTTTTGACGTTGAATCATCTGCCAAATAATGCCCCTTCATGATTTGTTGATGTCCAATCCAGAAGCTTATCACAGTCAGAATTGGAATTCAACTGTTCGAATACAGGGATGCACGTCCTGCCACACAAGACTTATCCAAGATTGGAGGTATCAGCTATTCCTTTATCAAAGCAAAAATAGTAGTCCTAAGACTAGATCCCCTAGGTACTCCGGAGTCACTCATATCCCATCAGAGCTGGAGCCATTAATCAACACTCTCTGTTTTACGCTTGGTGAGGAAGTTGGTTATCCATGTTCACAGCTTTCCACGTACATGCTTTTTCCATGAGAAACCTTTTTTTAAAATAAATTGAATCAAATAATATTTGTAATCACAAAAATGGAGGGCAATATATCATCCTCCCCCCCCTTAAAGAAAAATTTGAATGAAATTAAAATTTTCAAAATCTGGCTTTATACCTTTAACAATTAACTCATTTTGTGGTTACTTATCAGTTTACACTGTGCAAATTTTAACACTTTATAATGTTTTCTTGTTCTTGCTTGCTGCCTTCAGTCTACATTTACAAGTTGTAATTACTAAATTTTTGATAAAAAATTAGGCAGCCTTGGACAAGATGCCATTTGCCAAGACCTTTTCTTTCCGTTATAGTCTTATGTCCAGATTATATGCTTGTAGAGTTAAATCCAGGTGGAGTTTTTAATTTCTAGGTAAGTATCGGGTACATTGTTGCCCAATATGCATCAAAGTGCACTTGAACCTGATCTGAATTTCCAATCTCACTTATACTTGGCTTCACTGTGTGTTTTTGCATTTTGATTGACCCTGATACGGGATTTTGTTTCCTACCGAATCATTTTTTACCGAAATGCCTATTCCCACAATGCACAATGATGTACGAGTAGATATGCGTCACTCCATGCCCGCTCGCGATTTAGTGCGCCTCCTTACACTACGCGCAACATTTTGTGGCAATGTAATCAAGAGCACATCGTTACTGGTCAACTTTATGTACAGCAACTTTTTTTTTGCACAGTTTATGACAGAAAAATGACCGTTTGACACAAACAAAACCATAACTATATATGCGCTATTTATTTTTATATAGAGTTCGCGTTGTTGGTCAAATTTCGGAAAGATTAACAGTATTTGACTCGACCTGGTGGTTTTTAATCAATAGTCAAGGGTCACTGCCACTTTTTCTCAATCTCATATGGGCCCCGAATACTTGGCTTGCAACAGATGCCCTTGTTTGGAAAAAGTGCCAAAACTTTGTCACCTGGTTTGAATACTCTGTTTCTGCCATCTTTGTCATAAACCATGTTTTCTTTTTTGCCTGGGTTGCTTGGTTGAAGATTTGTTGCATTTCTGTGGCTCTTTGGAGCCTAGTCTGAATTGAGACACAAGTGCTAACAGTTCACATCAGATTTTCACACAACACTTTTTCTTTCAGTAGTTTTCAAGTGTCCCCTACTTTGTGACCAAACAACCAACTCAAATGGACTGAATCCTCATGACTCTTGTCCAACTCCCTATCACAATAAACAGAGATGAACTCCCTCATCCTAATCCCTCTCAAATTTCAAAAGCAATAGGTTTTGATCATTTTCCGTCAATGTTTGGGGGTACCTTTCTAGGGCCCCTTGGATTTTGGGTAGCTGAGAAGTGTACATGGAAATTCCCACTGGTCCCTCAACTTGTTGGAGGACAAACCTGACACGAAAGTTTGTTCTTGATCAGACTGAAAATTGATCTTGTAGGCCTACTAGGGTGAAAAACTTGGTTCGAGCTTTCACAATATTTTGTGCCCTAATATTTCTCAAGGGAAAATAGCCTCAGGGAATCTTGTGGAAACACATAATGATGGTCAGTAAAATACTGATTTCCTGACTTGGTCTTTGGTAGTTGCCCTACGCATCTATTAAACCTACTAATGGGCTCATCAAATGCTGGTATTGGGTTGCAAGGGCACAGTAGGAATTTTCTAATTGGGCTTGTCCACCATTTGACATGTATGTGTGACAAGTCTTACCGTACTCAGACCCATCCTTCTGAGTGAGGCCACCAACTCTCCTAATTCCTGTCAGTGTTTTTTCTCACCCCTAAGTGTCCTGCCATGGGACTATGGCTATGCCTATCACTTCCCTATGTTAAAAAAAAAAAAATACCTTTGGCCTACAATCTGATGCACACCTTCCATTCTTCATCTACACGTGCATCGGGTGGTCGCCATTTTCTCATTAGTACACCATTTTGCTTACAGAAACATAAGGAATTTGCTCACTTCCTGTTGCGTCAATGCCCTCTCACCTAATTTTCTAAGTGCTGGTCATTTAGTTGCTCATTTACCCATCTCGTCATGGTTTAGAGGGTCTCTTTTACAGTCACTTTGTTTGTGCTCAGTGCTGGATTTCACTAACAAACAGGGACTTAGTCTCCCCTGAAAGGGAAGATGACCTTCAAATTTCCTCCAACTTTGAGAGCAAAGTAATTCGTCTAAATGTGGACCAAGTCCTCCTCGACGCTCTTCCTATAATGTATGACAGTTTGACTCATCACCTGCTCACTGGTTTCATGTAGGCTTGTTTCTGGTCCTTGACCTATTTCCTGTACATGCCTGGAAAATGTCTATTTCCACATCAAATTTATTCCGCTGTACAGGGCATGCACCTGGGAATCTATGGGATCTGGGAGTACTTCCCCCGGCCAAACCATTCCCTAACAACATGGATACCCCTTTTACTACTGTGGGAGTTCTTGTCTACACCATTGTGACAGTCCAGAAAATAGTCTGAATTTCAAATTCATTTTGTGAAGATGGACCTAAACAATTCCATACCTATCCCCTGAATCAATGCACTAGTTCTGTGGACTCTCAATATCAATGGAGAGGTGGCCTCTGCCCAAAATCTAGACTTTGCACAGCACGTGTCCCGCATCGATCTAATGGGTTTTGGATCTAAACTAACCTGAAAGTTACACCAATCCACCATCCAAACAAAAGGCTTAAAAAGGTCATCCTTACTTTTTCTGTGTCAATTCCCGTTTGTGGAATTTCTTGTTTCTGAAAATAAGAATGAACTTTTGACCTCAAAGTAACTGCACAATCCATTGGTTTTGACTCCTTTTGGCTCCCTCCTTTTGGGCTGTTTAAGCCATCAGCTCCCAACACCGTGACCTTTGTCCTGTCTTTTTTTTACCTTGGTTGCATGTGAACCTGTGATTTGGGTCCCCATCATGGAAGCCTGACTGGGATTTCCCCTCAGTGTGCACCCAAAATGATACGCTTTTAACGAAACCCGACTTATTGTTGTATTTGGTTGTACCTATAATTCCTTGCTAGAATGCCTACTAGTATTACTCAATTTATGTGTCAAAGCATACTCATCTGCCTTTATTGCTTCTTCACGACACACTATCAATTTTGTTTTCATCCCATGTGTTTTGATACTGGATGTAACCCTGGTGTGACTCACGAACATCAACCCCTAAGTCGATGACTAAAATTCTTCCCCTCTTCTTTCGAGAGAAGCCATCGTTCAACATTTGTTTCCTTTACGGCGGACAAATTCAACATGGGTCTGTCATCCTTTTTTTTTTCTGACAAAACCTGAATTTTTGTCTAATGCCTTTGCCGACAATTCATATGCCGCGTGCTTAAAAACCTTATCATAATCATAACATCTGTCTAAGACATGGCCGAATATATTTCCCGGGCTTGTATACCAATGAACACTGACTATAGCACAGGTCCAAGATTCCTTGGGCCATTTCAGCTATTGCAATTTTTCTCAAGTATAAGAAGTACTTGTCTTCTTTCTTCTTCTTGTTCCTTGAAATTGTTGGAACCAGGCGAATATTTTTTGCCGCTCACAACAGTTTTGGTTGGAAGAGTTCTGATGCGCCAGCCTGTTGTTTCAATTTCTCTAACGCCTATTGACTTCAGCTCCCTTTCTGTTTCATCTCTTTTTGCATTTTTTCTTTTCCCAATTCCTTTCCTTTTCATTTCTAATTCCATCTCTTTTTTCTCATTTCATTTTCGCATTTTAGCCCATTCCTTTTCTTTTTGTGCATTTTTTTTCTTTTTCTATTTCAATTTCCTTCTCTTTTTGCTTCTGTTCGATTCCATTTCTTCAATTCATTTCCCTAATTTCCTTTCCAATATGATTCATCCACACATCTTCCTGGACTAAAATTTTAATCAGATTACACTTGGGATGATCTGTTTTCTCAAGGCATGTTTTGTCTCAAGTCCTAATCTTGGGCTATTTTCACATCAAATCAAGCTTTTTCAGCTCGTCAAACTTATCCCCAATTATTTGCCCTATGAACTCTTCTGTTGAAACTCCATTGTAATCTGTACGCTACACACAATTTACTGAACGCAATTTTGTATGCCCAAAATGTTCACAAAGTTTACAATATTATCACTACTTTTTAATTGTAAATTTTGTCTGAACAATAAGGCTCAATTTATCTCAATTAAATTCCGCGATAACGAGCCCCCCAATTCTGTTATGTTGTCTCGTGGATGTCAAAGGTCCGAAAATAACCTTTCAACACAAATAAATGTGAGCTTGTGCACAAATGAATCTAAATTTTAATATACACAGATTTAATAGTTTCATCAGATTGTTCAAGACTGTGGTATGTCCAAAAACAAATACATAATATTAAATTACACAACCATTAGCGAACTTTCCATATAAACAGCATGTATAATATTCCAAGGTACAATATCCCATAGACTGCTGAGTGCGGTTGACGGTAATTCTGTCCAGCAGTTCAAAGACGACGGGGTTTCCCTCGAACGACACTAATATCTGCAATACAATGCCAGGTATTCCACCACCATCACTCTGCCGCAATGGTCCTTCATTTAGGACCACAAACTGTAATCACCTTTTGATTCCAAAACTAAAGCTCTTTTGGCTTAAAAGATGAAAGCAAACAGTTCAGCTTTCAAGCTCCGGCGGTCTCCAAAGTATTATAAATCATGGCACTATGTAAAGCATAAATCTACCATTATTGTAGATTAAAACTAGCTTTAACTATACTGTATAGCTCTTGGTTACAACTGCTGGCCTTGAGTCTTTTCAGTGAGTCTCACAGCTAGATTCCCCAAACAATAATCATTACAGCATCATCATGCATAAACATAATCTTGCACTGACCTATTGAATTTCACATAAATTATATCATCTACATTGCATCACCTAACATTTATAACATGATGGGAAATCCCCATATTATGCAATCTGTTTTGATCTCAAAGCATAAACAAGTTGACTCAGTTTCTAAATTTACATCTTGGGGAATTCCCATTCACTTCTCTTTCACAATCTATCTAGTAAATAACACCTGGTCTGATCTCAATATAGCACAAGGGGATTCCATAATAAACAAAGTGCTTTTTCCATGAGAAACCTTTTTCTCAAATAAAATTGAAAATCAAATTAATATTTTTAATCACAAAAAATGAAGGTCAATATAACAGTGTGCAGTAGGGCTGTCTACTCATCCGAGTCACTGGCTGGTGCTTAGCCTTCATCATCGGCCCTCGTTTCGCAGTATTACTTCGCAACACACAACACTGCGCGTGCTTTCTAGCAACTCCGAATCTTAGTTTCATAATTGGAGGCGAAAACAAACGTAACGTCCCTCCCGAACAAACTTCAATTCGAGGCCGTTTGGCAGCCTTTATGACCATTTTATTTTGATTGTTTCTAGCATGTAAGTAAAATGAATAGGCATTCCAAAATGCGCATGTTATTTTCAAACAAGCGGCTACCATTCCAGTCTCCTACTATCATTTCAGGTAAAAATACGGCGAATTTTGGTGCCAGTTTACACGACGGCTATGGGAATCGTTTTCGCCGCAAAATGGCCGCCATATAACTTGTGACGTCAGCGTAGACAGCCCTGTAACGGTCGTTCATGTTTATCTCATACGTAGCGGCGTACGCGATTGGTCAATACGCGTCACGTGACCATGTATAATCAACCGTTTATACATAGCCGCCGTGACGATCGCCGAAAGTGGTAAAAAATCATGTAATTTAAGGCCGAATTTGATAGTAATGATTTAATTTGTAAGAAATAGTTAGCAGAGAGTATGGTAAACATGAACGGAGTCCATTCATAGGATTTTGGGTATGAACGTTGTTTATGCCCTCGGGCATAAACAACCCAAAATCCTATGAGTGAACCCCTAATTTACGTTCAAATGAAAAAAAATGGGTCATTTCCATAGTAGGTACAGGGAACTCACTGTGATTTCTATTGTTCTGAAGCCAATGATATATACTTCCAGTCACAGCGAATCACTGGCGTGCCGCGTGCTCATCAGCAGAAATCGCTCGCTGCGACTGGAAGTATATCATGGGCTTAAACAAGCCTTGCTGGTATGAAACAGCCCTAAATAAGTCTCAGTTTGATTCTAGATTTATGCAAATCATATGAGAAGGAGGCATATCAGACTCTTCCCTTGTTAGCATTGTTAGCGTTTTTGCAGCCGA
>JAMKCH010048015.1:0-54138 GCA_023653785.1 Ophioderma brevispina
GAATAAGAGGTAAACATACATGTTAATGTCTTGTAGATGGTATCAAATTGGTGGATGGAAATGGCATGTACTCTGCAGTTTTACCCTATAGCGGGATTAATCTGGATGGCTGGCCTTTTTGGAACAACCCCATTGTAGATTGTCTGTATCTACAAATGTCTGATCTCGGTGTCACAAACCAGGACGGTACCAGAATAGAGGCTTACCTTTTGAATTAACAGAGTGCTCAATCTCAATTAAGAGAGAGCGAAAAACAAAACAAATACCCATTAGGGTGAAACTCAGAATAACGACTCATACCAGAAGGTTAAACTTTGATTTTTAATTTTATTACTTGACTCTATCTTGTCTATTACAATGGTTGGCTACACAACAGTAATGATTTTAGATGAATGAAGCAACCACTGACCTCCTATAAATGATCGCGGGCAGCGATCTACGAAACGTGAAAACATTTTGACCCGGGCCATTTGAGGAGGGCAGAAACCCGTCGTTACTGCATTACTTTCCAATGGCAACTGTACGTTTTAAAATTGCAAATTTACGCAAAATAAGGGGAAAAGAAAGGGTTTTTACACAAAGGAATTTTGTTAATCAAAAATTAGATCATTAATGGAACAAATAAAAAAATTTACTGGAAAAAAATAATGAAATTTAACTGAGGAAATGTGAAAGAATAAATAAAGAAATGCAGCAAATAAATGCAGAGCATATTAAAACAAAAGATAGATAAATGCATATTGGTTAAGACATACAATAGAAATAAATGAATGAATAGCATGACATGAACGACATGAATGGGTGAATGAAGGATGTAACGAAAATAAATCCCAACTTGCTTTATTATTATGAATAAATAAAAAAATAAGCAAGAAGAGTATAGGGGAGGAGGGGAAGAATGGGGAGGGGGATTGGGGATTGGGGAGGAAAAGAAGGGAAGGTGAGGGAGAGGGGGGAGGGGAGTGGAAATGGGGCGGGGAAGGGGGAGAGGAGGGGAAGGGGAGCGTGGAGAGGGGAAGGGAGGGAAGGTTGAAGTGTGAAGGGGGGAGGGGAGGGGAAAGGCGAGGGGAGGGTGAGAGAGGGAGGGCGGGGGAAAGGGGAGGGGGGAAAGGGGAGGGGAGGGGGGGAGGGGAGGAGTAACGGGATCGGGGGAAGGGTGAGGGGAGGTACGGTAGAGGGGAGGGGAGGGGGAGGGAGGGGAGGGAGAGTGGGGGAAGTGACTTTTTCCTTAAAATATCACACAATAATTATAACAAATTTTTTCACATACCATTCAGTTCTTTTTTTGGCAGACATTTATTGTTTTAAAACTTTCATCAATAATATTTGTTATAACCTGCACAAATTGTACTCAATATAAGCTCCACAGTAAAGTAATCCAGCATTTAGGATGTCTGTATCGTGCCAATTAGCGTAATTATGACTGTGGCATACTTTGTCGATGCTACTACCACACAAATTTTAATCAAATATAAGATTTTCTTTCAAATACAGAAAATTCACAAGTGGCATTGACTTGCATTGAATCAGTACACACCCTGCAAGTACGGTGACCTCTCATGTTTGCCCTCTACAAATCGGCCGACTATCAATTACGGTGCGAGCCCGCTATCAATGTTTAGTAGATCAGTGAAGCATCCGGCGGACATCTTGGGGTTACCGAAGCACAATAAGAATCAGAGACCGACACCTGTTTTAACAGAAGTTGTATTCCCGTGTGAAAGTAATCATGGTCCGGCACAAAGAGGGGTTCTATATAGATAGCGAGGCAAAACGTTACGTAATCTTAGAAATACACCGTCTCGCATTCTTTGCCGACCACAAAGAAACACATAGAGTACCAAATAGAAAGCAATGGCTGCATCCGCTTCTTCCACATACTGTGGGTGCCGCTTTGCATATACACTAATCGGTTAGTGATACAAATTAATGGATGTGATTAGGAGGTGGCCAGGTGTAATAATAGTGTACTGGATCCATTGTTGCTCAGATACTCTTTTTTCTCATAATGCAATGGCGCTAGGTGAAAAGAATGTATAATGAGGCGGTTTTTAAATACAACGTGACTGAGTGTCATTTCATGCGTTGTGTGGCCATGGGTTGGACAACCACCCAATAGCACCCCAACATCACAAAAAATGATATTTTGCCGCGGATTGTTTGTATCGAATTGACATTATGTGTGTATATAAAGCAAACCCAAAACTACTAATTCCGTCTTGCAATATTCAAAATGTCAGAGGCGCCCCAGCACGGAAGAGGTTTTGAATGGGTTTCACCCCCTTGGTCCGGAGGTATATCATGTCCGGGGCGGCTCCATAGACGACAACGAATAAAGGTGAAACTAATGTTGCGTGAAGCGTCAATGAATCACGATTGACTTATTGTTCAACACTGTTCCCGGGGACTGTGAAGCTCGCCGCTGTGGGGACTATATCTCCTGCCACAACCAGTTGCCCATTTTAGAGATATGCCATACCATACGAGTGTTTGCAACTGAAAATACATTGAGCTCACTGAAGTGCCGCTGTATTATGTTGTCTGTTATGTAGCTTTCCACATTTCATTGGGAACACATTTGGGTAAATGGCCGGTGTGAAAAGTAATATCTGAAATATCCATAGCCGGAAGTATTCAATAGTCCGGGACACACACGGTGTAGAAAGTAACATTGTACGGCGTAACTATAGTCCGGGAACAATGGTGAACAATAGGGCCAATCAATTCAGTTGACTCTAATACGCAACATTAGTTTCACGCTTTTATTCTTATAGCTATGGCGCCCCGGACTATGGCTCCCACCGGACTATATTAGGTTCACAACGGGTTTCCAATCCATTGATAGAGATCAGTGAGCAGACCTAAATTTATAGATGATTTAGAGACGTCATCCTTGTTGGTACCTAATATTACCGTGTTATGATCAGCTGGGCCGTAGATTTTGTTTAATTGTAATGTTGTTGACACTTTATTGTTAAGTTATGACCTTGCTTTTAATTCAGATGGTTTATTTCAGCCAGTCAGGTGTCCTTTGCTCGGTATGGCGTGATCGAGATTTTGGCATCTTTCCAAGCATTACATTGAGTATTGTTACCACATGTTTTGCATGGCGGATTATGACATGGTTTATATGATCCAGATAATTCCAGTGAGGGCTCTTACTAAAGTAGATTTCAAATTGAGTGAGACCTCATTAAAAATTTAGGTTATGTCAATGGCCATTGGCTCGTGAGAGGTAGAGGGGGAAGTTATATTAGGGCCACAGGTAAAAAATTAAGTCTTATCAATGTACATTAATCTGCCTGTTAAGATTCAAAACACGCGTGTCTCTCAATTGAATCAGGATTAAATTAAAAATCAGCAATTATTTGGTAAACCTGTTATTGGAAAACAAACTTACCCTTTGACATGGCCAAAATACCTCTGACATTGCCAGTATAGGAGAAATAATGCATTTTATATGCAATCCCATAGCCATCCTTGCAAGAGATTAGTTCAAAGCGGATCATTAGTTCCTTTAAAGGTCCCAGGAAATGCAAATAGCATTGATGTGGTTTGTGTCAAGTCTACAAGGAGGGACCAGAAAGCATTCAATATTTGGGTTGGTGATGACATCATTTGTGGTATCATTGTTTTTTTTTCAGAGAGTAATAGAAAATTCCAGGTGACTGGTGTGAATCTATTCATTACACTGATTGAAAATCAATAGTTTCACTCATGATGTCACTGGTAGTGTATTCTTTTTTCTGGCCCTGTTTATTGGAATGGAATGTCCCATGAATATTTGGAGTAGGTTTATCATCTCATTTCCTGGGACCTTTAATACATCCCGGTGTGAAAGTAATCATAGTCCGGCAGGTATCATAGTCCGGGCTCCATAGACGACAACGGAATAAAGCGTGAAACTAGTGTTGCGTGAAGAGTCAACTGAATCGATTGCGCTATTGTTCACCATTGTTCCCAGACTGTGAGCCCGGAGGACTATATCTCCTGCCACACCTGCCAACCATCAGTTTCCAGTAAGTCGATTCTGTACAATAACTTTGTACAATGGCCACAGCATGTTTTGTAATGGTATGGCAACAAAGGTCTGGTCTCCACATGGCCAAGGATTAAACCCTTACATCAACACCACCTCATGGAATTATGCTTAAAGAAAAAAGCCGACATAAAAGTCAACAGGTGCATGTTATGTATTATTCTTTTGATCTGGTTTATAGGATACCATGTTTGAATGCATGAGAGCAAATCTTGAAATCAATACAGCTTTGATTCAAGGATCGAACAGGGCGCCTGCCTCGGGGAAGATTATCGATTATAATGAAGAGTGCATGCATGTGTGTCAGTATGTTCTTTTCTGCAGCCAAGCTGCAATTGAAGATGAAAATTATATTGAAAATCGGAATTTGTATATAAGATAAATTTTAATTTTTTTTGTTTAGTTTGTGGACGCGCTTATAGCCTGAGTATGCAGTACTCACTCTTTGAACAAAGGAGTGTGATGGAAGAATCCTAATATTTTGCTATAGGAAATGGGATGAAACGAGTTTTTTTTTTAACACCAGAACGTGAAAAAAGTGGTCGAGAAAAATATGAAATTTACCCATTCCTGTTGTATAATGTTAGTCTTTTTACGTGCCCTTGTCTTATTTCCAGTCAATCTAAGACAAGATGTTAGATTTGCCTCCAGATTTCATAACTACAAAAACGAAATTAAAAATTCAAGAATGTAGCCTGATCATTTTCAATCCCACGTGTCATGATAAACATGTGTCCGCGTGCCAATATTGACACGCGTGCAAAAGATTGCGACTCGTGATATCCATAGGCAAATTCTGAGCACGTTTGTGTTCGACGTTTTGGCCTTTCGAAAGAGTGTTTTATTATAAGGGATAAAGCATCATTTTAAGTATCATTTTAATTATTGTAGTAATTGCAACTCTTTTGATACAGAGACTTAAATGGATCTGGAGGTAGAAGTACATGCCTCCGCCGACAACACCGACGGTTGGATCAATGATAAGGCTTGTGACGACCGACAAGGCTCACTTAGCGCAAAGGGAACTTCCCAAAACGGTGCAGAAGACGCTAACATATCTAAGGGGAATTCCCGCGATGAAGATAGTGATGAGCCGGGTGAAGTGGATCCACTATTGGACCAATCAGGTAAGAACGCCTAAAGCATTATAAATTGAACAAACAAAAAAGATATAGAGTATAAGATTGTGCAGTTTGTTTTACTCTTCATTAGTTTTTTTTATTTCCCTGGTTTATCGAACCACTTTATCTTTAAATGTTGTCCAATAAGTCAAGGTTTTTCGAATGATCATCCATAAAAGTTCTTTGACTCGCATGTCTAATAAGTCGAAGCATTATGTCCTTTCAAAGTAACAAAGCAGATGCTTAAAGGTGCGTGTTCCGATCGTCTTTGGGCCCCCCCGATCCACCTGGGATTACCCGGAAGTGGTATCGATTTTGATATCAGATGAAAGGCCGTATTTTCTCATTGTCGTCCTGAAATTTGAGCCCTCGAATCCATTTCATTCCCAAGATATAAACAAAAAAACGCCGTTTTAGTGGTTAACCACTTTTAATAGCACAGTATTGAATAGGGCTTTGCAACATGCATTATTGCGTCTACCATCAAAACCGCAAGTTTGTTTCCCACGGTACTTGATGGGGTGTATGTGCAAGTGCCAGGCTCTCATATCAAGTAGAGAACACAATACACATAAATCGGAACAACTCACCTGTAATGTGAAAAACATGTTTTTATTTTTAAAATTTGTGTCACATTACCCGTAATTTAGAGTATAAGTCTAAATAACTGGGTTGTGATCGATAATCCTACTCTTCGTAAACAAAACATGACAACTTTCAGTGAGTCAAAGAAAGGATTAAACAAATAAAAAAGAAAAAAAAAAATGAGTTAGGGTCTTTCAAAGCTTTGATGTATATGAAGAGTTTACAAACATGATTCTTCCAAAAACCACATCATGTCCTCACGCTTGGTTTTTGTCTGTCTGCGTTGCATTACTCCCCATGGTTTATATATCGCTATCACGCAATTCGATAACCCACGTTTTGAAAGTGAGAAACCTGTTTTTTGGGGAACTTCACTAGTGGCGCCTCGACCCATTGAGCCCTCGGCCCATACACGACTGTCTGTTACTCTACCCTTTGCCTATACCAGTGATAATAGTACGGCCCCTATGTATTGTATCAGAACAGAGACATGACAACAATCGAATTACACTGAATATACAGGTCAGCGGGTGAGCCAGAATAAAAATGAATCCCTGATTTGTCAGCATTTTGGATCTTTAAAGGGATTAGCAGCGAAATGCGAGAGAATCAGAAAAATTTTGAAAAGCATTGTTTTACCTGATAAATCAGGGCTAAGGTCTACAATTCCATATAACTGCTTATAAGGTAGAAGAAACAAGCACCAACTAGTGAAAAAATGAACAGTATTCAAGAATTGGTCATGATACCATCTCCCGCAAATAGACATACAGCGACGCCGTCTAAAAATACACTAAACAGATGATTGCGGTTTACACAGCACAGACTAAAACAAAGATCAATAATTTTTGTTTGAGGTCAAACTGTATTGGGAACGGGTCCAATATCAAGCTGAAATCTGTGATATTTTACCGGGAAAGGCTTTTTTGATTCTCAAGTCGGAATTTTGGAAACCGCACACGTATTAGAAATTACAGACCAGAAAACAATCAATGCCTGTCTTATAAGACATGGTTCAAGCCAACACTGGCAGGTTATGTTAGCATATATCATGCCAGCAGTAACAAAAATATTAAAAATATGAATTTTGATGATTTTTTCAATGTTTCGGATGCAAATCACTGCTAATCCGTTTAAAGGTCCATGGCCCGATCGCATAATGCCTCGTCCCCAGAAGCTCCTAGATTTTACCGGAAGTGGTCAATATTTTGGTATCTGAAAGAAAGCTACTATTTTTGTCATTACCTGTGAAAATCTAGAGCCAAGGATGGTTGGTTTGGCAAGTATGAGCGAAAAATGTGCCCCAATTTGGTGGACCAATAGTCTTTTACACATTACTCTAGGGCTTACAAAAATCACGTTTTTAAACTCTCGCATCAAAACGGATTGGAAAATTGGCACAAAACTTACAGATGGGGGTTTGGTGGAAGGCCAAATCTATCAAGATGAAAACGTCATATCCTTAAATCGCGGCCATCCCTCTTAAGAACCCATATTCAAATTTGCCCGGGGTACAGCGGAAAGCTATTTATTTTGGGCACAGAACTTTTGGCTTTTATTTGCTGCGCAGATCATTCACAGCGGGTCGTATAGACTGAGCTACAGTCTTTTATTAATAGTTGCTTTTGTGCTTGTTAGGGATTCCAGTAAAATGAAAGGTGTTCATGAAAGTAAATCAATGTCCAGAAGGATATCGGGCCACATAGTGCTGCGGGCAACAAACAGTTTAGAGAGCCCGGTTGTACCGGGGCCGGTGTGAAAGCAGATATAGTCCGGCGGGAGCACACAGTCCGGGGCTCCGAAGACGATAACGGAATAACGCGTAAAATAGTGTTACGTTAAGAGTAAAATGAATCGATTGCCCTATTGTGCACCATTGTTACGGAATATGAGTACGCCGGACAATAATTACTTCTACACCTGAATAATAACATTTGGCCATGTGTTTCAGGGCCAGGTTGTTTGTGACTAGTTTTACTTTGTGTGTAACATGCAGGATATTGTGTGAAAAGGATCTAGCTCTCTTCAGGTACTCACAGCCCCCTACAAAGTATTACATTTCTTTGAAAGCTTACTATAGTAGATCCAACCCATCGTGTCACCAGAGGAAAAAGTTTTGGACAGTGTGTCGATTAGTTGGAGGGAGAGGAGGCAGAAAAAAGAAAACATGTGCACATCCACCTGTTCTGACGGAACTAGATAATGGCATTTCTGTTGACCTACTTTTCAGCATTGATCGTGCAAAGGCTTTGTGTTCCTATAGTACCCCAAAATCGGGGGCCCTCAGGAAGGCAGTAACATTCAACTCACCTGTTACATTGAAATACCATCTGAAGCAAATCACGATTGTCAGGATCTTTTGAGAGTTAAAATATAGCTATAAAATGCGTTACATTCTTTCATTAAGCATAGAATTGATTTTCTGTATCGGACTGCTATGTTTCAATATAATGTGTGGAATTTTATTTTCACCCCAACTGCATATCCCCTTATTCAAAGACAATACTTCAAAAAAGACTAGAGGTGAAACGGATGGGTTGAATCTACTTATAATCAAGGATTCCAGAAATTCAGTTTTTTAAGACCAATTACATTTATTTCCTAGGGAGTGTACGCAACCAAGAAGTGCAAAATATGATAAAAAGATATGATTTTAAAACACCTGATGTTTTTCTTAAAGCTGTGGCAATGCCTTTTTGTAATGTGCACAGCATTTGGTATCTTCTAAGTACAAGCTTTCCATTAGATACATAACTTAATAGGTTTATGGTGTGTAACAAAATAGTCTTTGCACCAAGTTTCAAAATTGCAAAATTTTACCATTGAAAGTGATGTTAAGGCATCGGCTATGCCACAGATGCAAAATATGAGCCTAAAACCAACATTAAAATTGATAATAAAGTTTTCTGATTTATAGTATGTGGTTGTGAGGATAGTTTTTAGAAATCTCTATAGAAGAGATGAAATTTGAAGCAACATGACCCCGTGGGGTCAATTTTCATGAAATGCTGAGCCTGCTCATCCTGCGCATGCTATCTTCCACTTCAAATTTTTTTGTCGGGTCGTACTAAGAGGAATATAGAAACCACTGCTCTCAAAATTTGACGAAAGGGTCTATTTTATATCTGAAGGTCTTTCTGAAATGTTTTTCTTTATGAAAAATGATTCTACGTACTAAGTACTTTGGAGTTTTAGTGTTGGGTGTGTAATGCGATGCAATTTCAGACAAAGAATAACACCATTGCAGGTTTTAAATGGCCTTAAAAAAGCATTCTTTGATTTTAGTCTCTGCCAAGAATGGCTGGAAATGGGGAGTTTGGTTTATTTTAAAACGTTGCCGGGATAGGGGATTAGATAAAGGGTGAGTACGAAATAGGAAGGTATAAAGGAAGAAAATGATCAGGCCACGTAGAGTTATTGAAAGACTGGAGAGTTTTACGTACATCAAATTAAAGCTAGTAAATTAGGATGCAGTTAGTTTTGACATATTTTGCGCCCAATGGGCCGACTTTTCTATTTTCTTATTTGAAATTATAGGATGGTGTAACCTACGTTAAATTATAGCCTTATAACTGGGGATCAGTATTAAACACATTTTGCGCCCAATTGGGCGTTTTTTATTTTCTTTATTTGAAATGAATGGAGAGTTTTAAGTACATCAAAAAAATTTAAGCTCGTAACTTAGGGATGAAGTTTTTACAAATTTTGCACCCAATTGGGCGCCTTTTCTTTTTTTATTTTTTTGAAATGCCAGGAAGGTGTAACCTAAGTAAATAAAGCTGATAAACTGGGAGTGTTGTAACAAATTTTGCGCCCAATTGGGCGAAAAATATTTTAAATTTTTCTATTTTCTTATTTTAAATGACTGGAGAGTTGACGTACATCAATTAAAGTAGTAAATTAGGGATGCCGTTTTGAATATTTTGCGCCCAATGGGACTTTCTATTTCTTTTATGAAAGGACAGGTAGGGTGAACCTTTGTTTAAAATTAAAGCTTATAACTGTGGATTTCAGTTTTTAAACAATTTTTGCGCCCAATTGGGCTTTTTTTCTATTTTCTTATTGAAATGACAGGAGAGTTTTTATGTACATTCAAATTAAAGCTCGTAATTAGGGATGCAGTTTTTACATATTTGCACCCCATTGGGCGCCTTTTCTATTTTCTTTATTGAAATGACAGGAAGGGTACATACTTAATTAAAGCTTCCAACATTGTTGAGGTCAAGGTCACATACCAAGGTCAAAGGCAACGGGAGATCAAGTTGTAAACAGGTGATGGTTCTATGCAGTCTTATACTCATGTATCTACATCACTTTAAATCAGTTTTATTATTCTTTTTATACATGTTCTGTAATTAAAGTGCACTTCAAACTAGAAAACCTCTACCCTCTTAAATGCGTTTTAATAGTTGTTCTTATGTCTTGTAAAATTATGCCGGGCGACCCGACAACCGTTTTTTAAAACTTGTTTAATTAAAAAGCAATTAGTCGGAAATGATTAATATTTTTAAAAAGCTATCACTTGCATCTTGTGCCCTGCATGCCTGCTTTAAATTAAATCAAATTTAACTATGTGGCTTGAAAAAATTACTTAAAAATACCTTTTATGATACAAAAATATCGCGCACATGTCACAAACTCCACCTATTTACTGACCCAGTTCAAAACAAATCGACATTTGTAATCATAGCTAAAATTGACCGTAGGGATGTGAAGTTCATGAAAACAGGTGATGACAAAATTAAAAGTGGTGGCAATTTACATACGACGCCATTTTCCAAAGTTGAAGCCATCTTAAAGCCAAAACACCTAAGAAGACAATTTTTGTGTAAAAAATGTTTTCTCTGGGTCAAGGAGTTCAATAAAACTATTCCCAAAACTATAAATTGTTGTATGTTCCGATATTTTCCAAGATGGCTGACATTTTATTGACACAAACCTTACATTTCTTATTATATAGATGATTGTGGTGTCAAATTAAAGATTTTCTGGGTCAAGCACCTCAATAAAACTATTTACAAAACTGTCAGATGAATATAAAAGTAATGGAAGTTTTCATACGTCACTATTTTCCAAGATGGTCAACATATAAAAGGCGAATTCGTTTATACCTCATGCTACACAGCACCTAGGATGACGATTTTGGTGACAAAGTGGATGTTTTTAGGTCAAGGATTTCAACAGCAATATTCTCAAAACTGCCAGATGATTCATGAGTCATGTTATTCATGGACTACCAATGTGACACCCAAAATAAGATACCTTGACTACTCTATATGTATTCACCCAAAACATATATCAGGAAAATTGCATGGAAATTTTGATATTTAGGCCTGTGTTACTTTAATAGAAACTATTATTTGTTTGTTTCAGATATGGCAAGATTAAAATGGTCCCGAATTTCGAACCATTAAATGGTAATGTCACGTGTAAACCTGTTGGTAGTCAATGTTTTGGCGTTTTCGTTCATAGGGACTATAAATTGCAGTTAGGAAGTTCAAAGGAGGAGTTACTGAGGATTCTGTGTTGGTATTAATTATCAAGCATCTGGGTTAATATATTTTATCACTTTGCCACATTAAGCCTGGCATTGCAGTAAGTTAACACTCTGGGGTACTTGTATTTAAAATATTGGGCTATCTTGGAAAAAAGTGACAAATGCAAATAAACATCACTTTTATATTCATCCTACAGTTTTGAGAATAGTTTTATTGAACTCCTTGATCCAGAAAACACTAATTTGGACACCAAAATCACCTTTTTAGGTTATATAATAAGAAATATACGGTTTTCTTTGATGAGATGTCAGCCATCTTGAAAAACAGCCGTGTATATAAATTTCCATGACTCGGACAATTCTGGCAATTGTATATTGAACCTCTTGACCCAGACAACATACATTCCAAAAATAAGTCACCATAGTAGTGCTATTACCTTTAAAATGGCGGCCATTTTGGAAAATGTTGGTTTATTCAAATTGCCATCACTTTTATTTTTGTCATCACGTATTTTCATGAACTACACAACCCAATGATCAATTGTAGCTATGATTGCAAATGTTATTATTCCGGCCCTGGTTGGTAGAAATCTAAGGCCCTTTTTCACCTGATGCTGCAGCACTAACATATTGAGTGCAGAAGTAATGTAAAGATATCGAACCCCACAAATGTAGTCACAATGCAGACTTGTAGTACTCGAGCCTATACGAATACTCGTAATCGTACTCGAGTACGAGTACAATTTGTGTACTCGTACTCATACTCGTACTCAGGCACAAATACTCGTACTCATACTCGTACTCAGGCATAAGTACTCGTACTCATACTCGTACTCGGGATTTAACATTTTGCTGTACTCATACTCGTACTCGTACTCAGGACCAAATACTCATACTCGTACTCATACTCGTACTCAGAAAAAGTACTCATACTACAAGTCTGTCACAATGTACTTTTGATGCCCTCTATACCTTCATCACTCAAAAAAAGTTATTTCAAAAATAAAGTAATGGATACATATATCAGTTCTGCAAGAATTGAATGAAAACATACCCCGGAACATACCATACGAAGCTATTAAAGCATCGGTGACAGTCTTTTGAAGTATGAAAATGCGTAAGTATTGTGTTTATTTGTAAACTGGCGGATTTAATCATGGTCCGTTTTTTTTCTAACTCACCCTGTATATACATAGGCCGAACTATAGTAAAATTAATATTTTCATCCACATAACAGTGTGACGAATCATTTTTAATACAATGTTAATAACACGCACCGGAGTAACTTCGAACATTACTTCAATTACCGATTTGGTTCGTTTTAATGTGCTTGACAATACCCCGGTACTATCATTTCAATGAGAAACGTTGATCTTAAAGAAGCTATGTACAACAAGACGAGTCCTTACACTCTAAATTTTGCAACGGATAATGTAGTTGTGTTCAAATGGCTATGGTTGAACCCAGAGGGTGTATTGAGTCAATCCCACAATGCACCAGATTTGGGAAATTTCACCTCAATGGGGTCATGTGATCCCATAAAAATCCTATTCTTAACACATAAAAACCCTGACTTTTACGCTCATTTTAGCCCAGAAAACGTTAGTACTTAGGAATTTTAGCATGATTATGAATTGTCTTGTGGTTCTTAAACCTTTGGAACACTTTTTTATCCCTAAGTACTGACGTGTGTTTAGTACAGTACAGTATAGGCACATTGCTATGCATCATGGGATTGATTCAAAACACCCTCTGGGTTGAACCATTTGTTGAACTCAACTGAAGGCATATACTTTTCGGTTCTTATCATACATATACAAATGTATTATGTATGCGTTGCACATGCTTGTATGATTTTGTATCACTGTAAATTTTTCAGAACGCCTAAAAATGTAACACCTTTTGAACACCTGGCACGTGTTCATTTTACGTTTTCTGCATGTGATAAATACTTACAGTTCCTTAAAATATGTAAAAAATATTAAGAAAACTAATTAAATGATTACAATCGAAATATATATTCCATTTTTTGCTGCCTCAGAGAAAAAAAATAAAAAAGGTAAATTTTTCGTCGGAATCGCTGAGAATACATCGGACACCTTTGGACATTGACGTTTTAGGCGTCTGAAGTGTTCACCCTTCAGAATTCTTGAGTGAATTCTGAAGGTTGAACAAAAAATGAACATATATTTCGATTGTAATCATTTAATTAGTTTTCTTAATATTTTGTCACCTATTTTAAGGACCTGAAGTATTTATCACAGAAAACGTAAACTGAACACGTTCAGGTGTGTGTTCAAAGGTGTTACATTTTAGCTGAGATGAATATACTAGACGTTCTGAAAAATTACAGTGTATTTTCGGGACCATATTACAAGTTGAAATTTGATTTTCGGTAACTGATGTTCATATTTTGTGGTCATTGTATTTCCAACTTTCATTGATTTTTCGTCCATTTGACTATAGTTTCTTCTTATAGGCCTACGGCCATTTAAATATACTTAAATGCGGTATGTGGCGTACCCTTTAGCACTATGACTCTAATTATTCACTTGGCATGTGACTATATACACGGCTACCGTGTAAACGTATAACCCGGAGACTATATACACGGCAACTTCGTTTTTACTGTCAATCACCATGTGTTTGGCTTCCTGATTGGCTCAAGTGTAGCCTTATACGTCGGAGCCTGCCAATAAAAACCACAGCTTAAAAGGGTCCAAAACGATTAAATATTCTTTCATTAGCCTATAAACTTTCCGTCACCTAGCACAAGGGAACTTTACTTATGTATGGAGAGTGGTAGATTCATTAATTGTGACTACTCCCGAGTTGCCGACAATTTAGTTCCTTCCGCTTTCAATAACAAAGGAATCCATAAAAATATTATCTTATTTACATCATTTGGATAGTAGGCAGGGACGTCTATTTTTGGATAGTAACAGGGGGGGTGGGGATTGTATAAGTGTTTTTGCATGGTTTTTGGACAGTTTTCACAGAATGAAACAAATGGTAACGGCCACTGTCATAGGTGACTGTAAAAATAAGAAATGAAAGAAATGAAATCACAGAACGGTCACTGAGAGTTGAGACAAAGGCCAACTACAAATTTCTTAGACCAAATATGGGATGGGATCTAAGTTTTGCCTCTTTTAAAATAGTTGCTAGCTGCATACTCTACAACAAACGTACTAAATAAACAAATAATGGTAGGCCTAAATAAAGAACTAATTACAAATAAAAATGTAAAAGAACAAATTTTCAAAAATGAAAGAAAAATGATTAAAATCAAAAAAATAACCCAAATAAAGACGATGGAATTAAAAATAATTAAAAATAACGAACAAAAAAAATAAGATTAAAAAGAATAAAAGATAACGAAAATAAAAACGAAGATAATATTAAAAATCAATAAAAAATGATTTAAACAAATAATAAATACACATACTAAATTAAAAACTATACAAACCAAAAATAAAATAGATTAAGTAAGTAAAAGACAAAAAATTAAAAATAAATTCCAAAGGTAAAAAAAAAAAAAAAGAACCATTTATTTTTTTTATACAAATTAAAATAAAAACTACAAATATCTTAAATATCAACATTATAAAAATCCACATCAAACTATTATACACACTAAAATACTTTTCAAAATTTAAAGCAATAACAAAACTCTATAAAAAATAATGTATAATATATAACATAACAATTGTAGTAAAATAATTAATATACTACCCATATGAAAGAAATTTAAAATTAACAACTTAAACAAGATTAACTATTCCAAAAAAAATACAAATGAAATTGCCATGATTGCTTATTTAAATGTTAGCAAATTGCGTTTATAAAAAAATTTGGAGCCACTCAAACTTTAATTCCGACCTCGAGCCTTAATTATTCTTATCTCCTAGGATGAAGTCCAATCACATCATCCACGGCGGCCGGGTCATGTGAAATTCATGCACGGCTGTCGGGGCACGTGACATTCATACACGGCCGCCGAGCAGCTTTTTGCCGTGTATAGCCTCGGCAGTGAGGCATCACTACTACACGCTGCCGTGCAGCTAACAACCCGTCGCTATACGACACGGCGGCTGTGTATATAGTCTTTGCCTATTAACTTACCGCCTAGCGCCACCCTTGACTCTGTTAAATCAACTTTCATCAACTTTTAAATTTCCAATATCATATACAAAATGACATAACATATCCTCTAAAATACATACACTATACATAAAGGTAGGTGAATGGAAGGGGGTCACAAAATGCCAATAAGGCCAGAATGAGTCACCCCCTACTTATGCTAAGTTTCACATTAACATTAAAATAAAAAAACAAAACCACATAAAAAGAAACAATTGGACAAGCACCGTAGACGAAGACGCGCCCCAAAATCTAAATTCGGTAAGATACGCCAGCATTCTTAATGATTTGATTAATTTGGAATATTGAATGATATTCCAAAATTAATGACTAAGCAGTAGTTATATTCCAAGAAAATTGTATTGAGGTATTTTTAAGCAACAATTAATCTGATAAAACTTTAATTACTGGACAGAAGAACAAAATAAGACTGCCTTAATTCTTATCATAGCGGATCATAAGATTTCGTTTCAATTGATTTCTGAGTGTTTTGTTGATTTTGAAGATTTTATGGTTGAGTTCAGGAGTTCAGAATGAAGGACCTGTAGTCCTAATTGTTTTTTGCATTTCGGACAGGCCCTTTTTGTTTTTGAGCTATGATGTAATCTTGGGCATTCCTTGTGTGATAGTCATGTATTTCGCTGTGTTTTTCTAATACTGTCAAAATGTTTCCGGTAATTGATCCGTGAAGTGTTTATACATAAATATTACCCAGTTATTTTTAAATATGTCAAAGACATTTAAGGTTTGTATCTAGCAAACAAAGGGTCAGAATGACATATATATGACTGTAGGAAATAGTTCTTATGGCCCATTTTTGGAGTTTATAAATCTTTTTTTAAATAGATTTAGAAGTATTACCCCAGATTAATATACCATAGTTTATATACGGCGCCACCTATATCGTATATTAGCTTTATACTCTCAAAAGAAGTTGTTTCTCAAAACTGCGCGGGACTCGTGGTATGTGTGGTTTTACAGGTTTGCAAGTACGAAGCGACCCGGGGGGGTTCGATTCCGGCGCGTGCTCTTTTGAGTCTCTCGTCTTCTCTGATCTGTCTTTCTTTCCATTTTTGACAAGTTTTCTTATCTAGGCCTAACGGGCATTAAATAGCCTCCTGCGGTTATGTGCGTCCCGTTTAGCACCTATTGGCTCTCTTCTCATAGGTCAAACGTAGGGAAATACGAGACTCTTCAGATCCTTTGCCTCCTTTACCTACCTCTACACCCTTTCCCTCCTTGGCGTGATCCCTGTCGGTCTCTCCCCTGTTCCCCTTGTCGTGTCACTCCGCCCAACAATAAAAATAATGAAAAAACAAAAAAAAAAATAAAAATGGTTAATGTAAGGAAATATTTCAAAAGTTCTGGCGACAGCAATATTTCGGACTTTTTTTTTTAATTTTGTATTTTTGTTATTTTGTATATTTTTAATCTGTTAAAATACACATTTTTCCCATATTGAGACAAATTTCTGTTTAATAATTTAAAATTACTGCAAATTTCGTTAATTGACATAAATTTCTGAAAATTACCCTAAAATGACTGGAAATACTGCTTCCAGAAATTTCCGCTAAATTTACGGACTTTTTTAACAGTGTACAAAAAAGTGAAGAAGCGACAAAATCAGGGGGGCGAGGAACAAAATGTATTTTAAGCAGCCTATTAGTATTCTACTAAGGGCCTTTCGCCTCATTTCACATAAGTTCCACTAAGTGGCTTTAATAAATAAGCAGCCAGCTTTAGACGTAGAATTCTGTTCTGGTTGCCATAGCCGTAATTGCCTCGTTTAACTTTTTAAAAGATTTTTTTACATTTTCTTCATATACTGAGAAATATGTCTCTGTTAAGCATACATCGGTATCCTTTGTATCCTTGGTAACGCTGTAATATTGAATTAAACTCGGAAATACCAAATATAATTATTGTTAAAAAATTCTTGATTGGTCAACACGTTGGTACTTGAAATCCTTGTTATCACCATGCATTTCCACGATGCAGCTTAATACCTGTAAATACAACCTTTTTCGGGGGGTGGGGGAATGAGGGAAGTTTTTTTTGGGGGAAAGTGAAATGGGGGGGGCAAAATATCCAAACTTTTAAGATTTTATAACCACATTTTGGGCCCGAAATCGTTGATTTTCCGCTAAACTTTGGTGATGTTTTGGGGCCCCCAACCCGTCATTTTTCTTCCAGCCGGGGGGTGGGGGGGGGAGGCTGGGGAAATCAACAATCGAGGGGTGTGAGTGCCCCCCCCCTGCGGGCCGCCACTGGGAGCACCAGAAAAGGTTTAAGAGCTCTATGGGAAGGGCGGGTTATAAAATTGAAATTGCTAAAACGTGATCCGGGAAACCGCGCCTTTAATCACGGTTTATCATTTTAGTTTAGTAAGATTATAAACCGTGGCCCGGGAAACCGTGCAGCCGATTATTTTGGGATCAAACTTTGAACGCGGTAGTGAGGTTTCATTAGAAGTCCCATGATGCCAAATGAAGTCTATTCACAACAATACCATGCGCTTTGTATCTTTGAACATTATAATGTTTGACATAGACGATGCATCGTAAAGATATATTGAGAGATCCAGATATGACTAGGCGATAGTTCAATGGTTAGACACCTTTCAACATATCAGGGGTCCCATAAAAAATCAAAAGTATGGTTTTGCTTGTGTAAATACGAAATTCAGCCTAGTTTATATTGAAATATAGGAAATCAAAATACCGTTTTCTATCTTTTAAGAATTTCTGTAGCCCAATTGACAAGGTAAGAAAATTATTG
This sequence comes from Ophioderma brevispina, assembly GCA_023653785.1. Taxonomy (NCBI): domain Eukaryota; kingdom Metazoa; phylum Echinodermata; class Ophiuroidea; order Amphilepidida; family Ophiodermatidae; genus Ophioderma; species Ophioderma brevispina. The sequence continues at coordinate 18,164 of JAMKCH010048015.1, forward strand.
AGGGTCTCATCTATAGGTGAAATTACATTATGACACAATATCGGGGTGCCTCAAAATCTCCTCGTTTCACCTTTAATTGGTAATCATGATGTAAAAACGGCACAATGATTTCCACTCTTGGCGGCCATCTTAAATTTGGTACCCTTAGACTTTAAAAAATGAAAAACCGGTTTATTCTGAAAGCATGATATCTATAAGTAAGTAAACATGTCAAATTTCACTTTAACAAAAAAAACTGCACGGCAGTTGTTTGACGACAAAACAGCCTTGCACATTCCCTTTCTTGAGACCAGGCTGCTTGAGACCGTCAAGTGTGATTTACGCCTCTGTTATATATTTATATTGATTTAGAGTGAGTGGCAGGTATTGTAAGCGGGGGCGCAATTCGAAAAAAGATATTCACGCCTGAGTCAACGTCCTTTGTTATGATAATATTAGAGGTGAGAATCGATCGGGACGTCACGGGACTTCGCGATCAATTCGCGAGCTTGAAGGACCGGTACTAGCACAGGCCAGTGCATGACAGCTGGTGCGCCGTGAGCATTTCAAGTCTTGAATGTCAGTCGGGTAATCACATGGTTATCTAGTCTCGGATCGACGAAGTCCGTAAACGTAAAATAGTTTGTTAACTTTAGTTTAATTTTCTAAAAGCATTTTACAAAAACGTCTTCATAATCTTTTGGTTCTGTCCAAAGGCTAATAGTACATAGTTAAATACAGAGTGGGGTGGAGTTTTGTTTCTGTGATTTTTGTTTTTTGTCGATATTGATACTTTGTATGTTCAATGGCACCCATATGTTATTAAAATGTCTTGTTCAGTGCCAATGGTATAAAAATACGCCATGGTTTCTATAGAAAGGATTAAAAACTATCAGCTTCTGAAGGTTTTTCTCTATGTTGTATAATTGGTATCCACATTAGGCCCTATACAAAAACTATTTATAATAACTTCTCACAGGGGCACCTTTTAATACTCAACTGATCGATCCGACCCACCCGACCGATGATCACAACTTCCTGTTTTGCGAGTGACGTCCAAGCATGGTAAGCAGGGCCAATTACATACAAAAGGACGTGATCACGGAAGTGAAGTCTGGAATTCGAAAACCGTCGAAAAACTAAGCTGTTTTTCGATGACAATCCAAGGTTTTCAATGAAACAAAACTGGGTTTTATGAAAAAAAAATACGTTTTTCGGCAAGAGTTCCATAGGTACCCCCTTCATAATTACCATGCAACATAAAATTAATTATTTAGTGTTTATTCGTTTTGATGAAACAAGGCCAATATTAAAATAAATTTTGTATCAGTATTAAATATATATGAGCGGGAGGGACATATGGAACTCTTTCCCGTTTTCACTTCTGAGGAGAAATTTGGATATTCGATTGAAAAACTTTCAAAATTGCATTTGAAAATTTCGTTTCGATTTAAAAAAAAAGTTGTACAAACAAAAAAATAACCCCTTAAAAAAAAAATTCAATTCTGCAGAGGATCGAGAAGAAACTGTTATTCAATTTGAAGACGAAAAAAAACACATTTTTTTTTAAAATTGGAAACAAAAGTTTTGTAGTGCCTATTTTCCTTTGAAAAAATCGGTTTTCTTGATTTTCGAAGGAAAAGCCTTTTTTTTTTTGTTTCGGTGAAACCTTGAGAAAACATGGTTTTTTTTAAAGTGCAGGAGCTGAGATTTTTTAGAGGACACGAATTTCTATCAAAATTCACTGGGTCGGGTCTTGTAGAAAATATAACGAGAAACGTTCGAAGTTTGGACAAACAAGTAAAAAGAAAACGCAAACCAAGTTTTGAACTTCTGATATCGTAATCGTCCCTAAGAAATCAATGCTTTGGAATTAGTGCGTGCACGACCGAAAATAATAAATTCATATCGTATTACATAAGACGGCGTTTCGGCTATTCATTTCAGATGTGATCTAATACATTGGTAAGCATTTCCAAATATGCAAAAAACCGGGTTCGAAACATTGGGGCGCCGTACTCTTCGGGAAAATGTCCTCATTCTCTTTAAAACATGGGGTACTCACACAAATATCAATGCGGGGAGATGCCAGCGCGGACCGGGGCGGCGGGCTCTCGTCAGGCTTGCGTATATGACTTGACACCTTTCGTGCCATTTGGTGGGCAATTTTTTGGTATACATGTAGATGGGGTCACTTTTAAAGTTTTTCTCAATTTATTAGGAAAATTAGCCCATATCCTCAAAATTATAGTGCTGCTCCTTCAAATGATATTGTTACACAGCACCCCCATTGAAAATATCTGCTTATGCAATGCCCTTCTTCAAAATGTTCCCATTTAAAAAGACCCCACCCCCGCCTAGAGGGATTGGCCCGATGAAGTTTTAATAGTGATAGATGGCCTTCACTCCAAACCCTCTGTAACGTTTTTCGCGCGATATTTTGCAATCCATTTTGAGCGGAGAGCCAAAAACGGATTTTGTTAAGCCCATAGAGTACTAGTGTAAAACTAATTATGGTAGACAAAAATGAGGTACATTTTCGGTAATAATCCAAAACCAAAACCTAATTGGCTCTAAGATTTCACAGGGTATTAATGAGAAAATAGTAGATTTATTATGATTACCAAAACGTTGACCACTTCGGTAAAATCTGGGCTCTGGGAGGTGGAGTACCGACGGGGGGGGGGGGGGGGGCAGGGGGACAAGTTTCCCCCTCTGGCTCGAAAAAGCGGGGACGATATGGACCAAATATGCATTTTCATCCCTCTCTTTTTCGAGGATTTCAGCCCTAAATTTGTGGAAAAATACAAGTAAATTCGGCGAGATTTTCGCGCGCATACGCGGCATTTTCGTCAATTCCAGACTTAATTGGAGCAAATCAATCGGGACTAAACCTACGAATTTTTGCCCCCTCTGGGGGACGGCGTGGAAATTTTGCCCCCTCGGATCGACTTGCCGCGATCACTATCTCTGGGGACGAGGCCCCGGGGGGGGGGCACTCCCTAAAAATAGGTGACGGGATGTGCGGCCCTATGACCCCCTTTTTTTAAAACCTGCTGTCAATGAAGACCCCCCCTTTTTAAAACCTGCTGTCAATGAAAGACCCCCCCTTTTTTTACAACCTGTCACGACCGACCCCCTTTTTTTTTTCTTTACTCTCAGTTGTGCCTCTCCCATTTTTTAATCAAATGTCACGGAATGGCCCCCTTATTTATATTTCATGCTCTCACATAAAGCACCTTTTAATGTTATAAACAATTAAAACTAGGGTTTGAATGGTTAGAATTTGCCCGAGAATGACCCCCTTGTTTTCACAAAATGTGGAGAGGCTCAGTGATTCACCCCGAAGCTGACCCCCTTTTTTTCACAAAATGGGTGAGACGCTTCAGTGATTGACCCCCTGTTTTGCATTCTCCTCATCCTCACCAATCACCAAATGACTCCCCCCTTTTTCTTCAAGTTCCTCAGCGAATGTCCCCTACTTTGAAAGTTCAATCCGCACATCCCGTTCACTTTCATGTATGAGTGCCCCCCCCCCCCGGTACGAGGCTATTAGCGATCGGGCCATGGACCCCTTAATTAAAATGGCTCGTTATATGTCTGCTTCCCGGACAGCCTGTAAGTAATAACCATGAACAGATAAGGATCATATCGCAAACGTCCTGCTTGACAAGTGGTCTAAATTGTGCTTATGTCCTTGCTCGCCCGCATACACACGGATTTGACCAGGGCGAGACTGAAATAATTGTATTTCTAAACTGAATGCGCAGTTAGAAATATAATTTATGTGTACCAGTATCTAATAATGTTTTATTAAGTCCATCGAAAGAAAACAAATTTAGCCGAAGTCTAAAGTCTTGCCACGATTCGGTTGGGTAGTTTTTAACTAAACACCTCAGCGTCCTTGGGTTATGTTTTTATCATCGCGGGGGGGGGGGCTTTGTGCCATGGCTGTTATTGGTTCGCTTGGTGTGTCAGTCAGGTGTTCATTCGAAAGGTTTACTTACGTCTTTTTGCTTGGGTAACATCCACAACTTCTGTAAATAACTTGGTTGCGTGTTGGATGTGAAGTGCCGTTCCTAAATTCCCTCCCTTTCCTCCCAAGTTGGATGATGAGTATTTCCCTCATTAATTTATCCTTTTCTGCTTTGTATATAAATGGAATGATGTTGACAGACAGATGCTGCTAGTGATTTATTAAATATTTCAAATTCCTAAATAGTGAACAGGAACAAGTTTTCAACTCGGCAATTGTGCTAAGAATTCCCTATTGTAATTAATTAATATATTAAGATTTTGTTAAGAGTGGATTTTAATAAGTTTAACATGCATGTAGGTATATGAAAATATTGGTGCATATTTATACACTTTAAAAAACATTTAGAAAGTCCTGGAACAGGTGGAGTTCCGCTTCGGATCCCATCTGCAGGATCCTGGTGTTAAATCTTAACAACTTTGATGCCTGGAACAGATAGGGGTGTGCTCCGGACTTACTGTAGGGCTACATAAGTTTGTGTTCTAGTGGTATAATACTTTAAAAACATTTAGAAACCCGTCCTGGAACGGTGGAGTTCCGCTTCGATCCCATCGCAGTATTCCGGTGTGAAATATTAACAAACTTTGATGCCTGGGACCATCCCCGTCCTTTCTATTAGCCGGCTCATCAGTTTTGGGTTCTAGTTGAATTGAGAGGTTTCCTCCCATTTAGGCTAGGGGATTGGGAAGAACTTGCCTCTCCAAGGTTTGGTCGATGGGGCAATGTATTTCAGGGATTTCTTTCCTAATCATGCTAATTGTGAGTTTGGATGCATATAGACGATTTCAGGATTGCATATCTGTGCAGCTCGCACTTAATGCCCGGCTACTAAATACTTTGGCCCGTATTCAAAAGTTTTACCGCGATTTTAAGCTAAGCGAACGTTTATCTGTGCGATAAACGTATCGCTTAAAGACACTATCAGGTGATTTTGCTAAATCATCAAATCGAAAAATCATCAAAATCAGATTTTTGCATGTATTAACAATACATGTATCCTAACTACCCTGCAAATGTAAGACCAGAAGCAACCTAATAAGGACAGAATGATAGATTTTAAGGCCATTACTGTCCGACGGACACTTACTACAACACGTTAATTGATTGAGAATCGTATTTTGGAACACTGCCGTTTTTTCCTCTTTCTTTTTCCTGATTATTCTACAACAGCTGGAAAGTAATTATGAGAATTCCGACAGTACGTATCCTTCCACTTTGAAGCTATTCCTGCCAAATGTCAAATATTTTTCGAATCACTTATAGTGTCTTTAGTAAACGCAATTCCAGAAAGGAGTTTTAAAGTTAAACGTATTTTTAACTTCGCCAAAAGCGTCGAAATTTAAACTAGGTACGGGGCTAGTTTAAGAAGTGTTTTTAGTGTGGTGTTTTCGTCATTGCACGGCTCATTGCCCTGTCCAGTTGACAACAGCAATGATGCACATCATTCTCACCCAGTTCGTGTATCACCTTACACGAACGGAATGCCATGATACACTTTGTGCGCTCAACCATTAAAACACAATGGGGCCTTTAACCTCGCGTTAGCGTCTTTTTAAAATTAACAAGATGTTTACTTGTTTTAAAGTGTTCCGTTTAAGTAAGCAAATGGTTAAAAATATTTAAACGCATTTTGCTTAAACGAATTTTAAATTACGACGGCGACTTTTAATCTAAAATTGCGTTTAACTAACAGTTCTGGAATACGGGCCCTACACTTTAGCAACCCATGTTTTAGTTTATGAAATGGTTTAACTTATATTTGAAGAATAAACAAACCCCGAAACCTCATAGTCCTGCGCATAACAGATGCGTGAATGCAAATTGGTTGTCCAGTTTCATACTTGTAGTCTTGTGGGGGACCAGGCATGTTGGTCGGTACCACCCGGGGGGCAAAGAGGCATTATACCAGGGCAACCCCCTACCATCATACTATTACTACATCAAAAGTATGAGGCCATTCCGTAGGGGTAGCTTAAGCGATCGAGGGGTCGCAAAAACATTATACAGGGGTAAAATTGAAAGTGGTCCAATGTTGTGAATTGCATACCAAAATTTTCGTATGCATCGCAAGGATAAAAAAATGTATACGTTTGTGCTATTTCTGACTTACCCTTAAGGATTTATAAGCTGAAAACCGTTTTGTAGGTCAAGGGTTTAAATTTAGCTTCTACAGGGGGCAAATACTACAAAATGCTTCATTTCATGGAAAATGGTCTCATGTTTTTTGTAATGTCATTCCAATTAAAATAAGGAATAGTTTTGGACCATCTGCATGTGAATTAACAGTTACGCACCTCCTTAGTACTACCCCTATACCCTATAGGGGCTGGGGTTATTTTGGGTGTAACTTGGTCACTATACCTTGTACATTGTCCAAACTATACTTATTTTACATGTGATTACATTACAAATAATATTGAAGCATTCCACTGACATTGAAGCATTTTTTAGTATTTGACCCCGTAGAAGCTAAATTTACCCTTTGACCTACAATAAGTTTCAGCTTATACTTCCAAAGGGTAAGTCAGAGATAGCACAAACTATACATTTTTTTAATCCTTGCGATTATACGAACAGTTTGGTATGCAATTCAACAACAGTGGACCACTTTTCAATTTTTACCCCTGAATAAAGAAATCTTTTGCGAGCCCCCAGATCGCTTAAGCTACCCCTAACAGAATGCCATCATACATTTTCGTGTACCTCATAGTATGAGGTAGCCATGTGATAAAGCCTCTTTGCCCCCCCCCCCCCCGCCCCCCCCAGGTGGTACCATAAGGCTACGTCAGACGGTCTGGCTCATCCACTATCTGCGGTCATCGTGTTTACATGCATCGTTACGTAATTAAAAAACACCGTGACTTGACGCTGAATTAAACCATTGATTTTCTAATGGTATTTATTTATATTTTTATCAAAATTTCATCCTCTGAAATGTTTGCCCAATCTAAGGACGTTATCAATGATGTGCTACATCGAAAAATCTTAAAATCATGTTTGCATTTTTTGTAACAAGTAAAACCTTATATAGGCCTACTCAGCAGGCCACATGAGAGGGAAAGCGTTCCATTATCTTCCATACCCTCCTAAAATTCTATAATCGTTTCTTTCTACCTTATAAACTGAAAAACCATAATCCTAAGGCCAACAAAGTTTTTTCTCTCAGTTTCCCTGCGCATAGCTTTTAAAATTAGATTTAGCTCATGGCGGCGGCGGTTTTAACTGTTTTACATTTTTAAAGATTTTTTTTAAATTTAGGCGATAACAGTACTTTTTTTCTTCAACAGACACGTGTCTCAAAATTGGGAACCAATGGAACCATACAATAAAAAAGAAAAAATGAACTATATGGACTCTATTGTATTTTTTTTTTCATTGTGGTAAGTTTGTTTTATGGCTGAAAACAGAGTTGGAGTGGCACTTTTTTATATTTTTCCACAAACAACACCCCAGCGCAAATTTAAAAAAAAATATCAAACTTAAAAAAAAAAAAACTTTTCTAAAAAAAGAAAAAAACATAGCACATAGCTTTTTAGCCAAAAGAGCCCTAGACAGAGTTTTTAACCCCTATAAAAGGCCAAAAAGAAGAAGAAAAAAATGAATTTATACAGGTAGACTTGCGGGCAGGGGCCTACATATAGAACACTATACCCTTGAGAGCAATAAGGATAACACTGGATATTTTAATCATATAAAAATGTTGGAGAGAGGCTTTCTGAATCGAGATTCGTAATTTTTGTTTCGTATTTCTTATAAACATAGGCTGAATTATCCCTATTTTGCCTCCAATAGAAAATTAGAAGTTGTGCATTTTTTGTACAAAAAGAAATAATTTTCAGCTTAAAATCCTTTCAGATGGGGGTATTTTGATGGAAAGCTTTGCCTCGTGCAAAATTCAGAATTGTCACACTTTTAGGGACACGTGTTATGCGAAATCTCTCCTTGGCAAAACATTTAAAGAGACACAAAAAACATTTTCAGAAAATGCGCCCCATGTGCTCAAAACTGTTTCTTCATTTCTTGCAATATATATTTGATTTTATGTCAGGGCTATTCAGGCATAAACAACATGTTATAATTAACTAATTCAAGGGCCGGGGGGGGGGCACAATGTGCATGTGGTGCATTTGGATCGGGCCGTTTTTCGCTTATCAGCATAATACAGGAGACCAAGACAGTCCTTACTGACGGAGATGCCAAGTAAATCGACCTTGTCGACCTCTTTCCGAGTTGTTCCAAATAAGTGAGACTTGATGGCCGGTTTTGCGGGCGTCTTTTTTTTTGATATTGTTCAGTTTTCCACTTGCAGCACCAATTAGTGGCCTTCCTGAAATTGCCCGAAGACGCGATTTCCAGCAAATTTTTGTTGAGAGAGGCCGCCGCTGGATTCTGTCCTCTTTGACTTTATGAAGGTCATGAGTGTGACATCGTCTCGTTGAGGATGGATGGATGTAGTCCATGAATATAATAAAAATACGAGGACCGAGGAGCGAGCCTTGTGGACCCCCATGCGTAATCGACTTCTTGCGGGATGTCCCTCCCGTGCACGAGAGATTTTGGGCTGCATACAATAACATTGTCATGCTTAGTGATTTCATATAGAAAGACCCCAATAGAATTTCTTACCTTGGGCTACAAGAATGCGTTGAAAGTGAAAAACAAAAGCCGATTTTGATTTGCTTAAAGGGGCTTTCGGTGATCCACTACCTCGTCCCCCCCGACTTACCTCAGAAAAGATGAGGTTTTTTATATCATCCAAATCATCTGAACCGTCGCACTGAGTATAGTAACGGTGTGCCCAACTGACGTGGCAAATTTCATGGTCTCTGCAAAAATTCGCGATTTTTGTAATTTTCTGTCCGTAAACGGACAGAATACTTTATAGTGGTCTATTGGAGATTTTGAAAATGAACATTTTGCTCATAACACCAAGCGCAGATCAGAATCAAAAACGAATATAAAACATAGACTGAATTAGTAATTGCTCGAGCGCTCCTATATTTAGAAATTTTCGGCAATTTTTATACCAAATAAATAATTGTCAGCTTAATCTTTTCACATGGGGTTATTTTTGATAGAAAGCTTTGCACATCAGGGCAAATATCAGAATTTCCCATTTTTGGGACCACCTGTTATGTGAAATCCTCCCTTTACACCTTCAAAGAACACAAGGACATTTCAACGAAACATACGATCCCTTTTGTTCTAAACCGTATCTTGCATAGTCAAAGACGTTAGAATGCTTATAACCTGAATAATGGCCATTGGCCGCCGATTGGCTAATAGCCTTCGTCCCCAGAAGCCCAGATTTTACCGGAAGTGGTCAACCTTTTGGTATAAGAAGAAAGCTACTATTTTCCTCATTTACCCTGTGAAATCTTAGGCCAAGGATGTTTGGTTTGGAGTTATGATCGAAATTGCTCTCATTTTGGTCGAGGGACCAATATTAATTTTGCACAGTACTCTATGGGGCTTACAAAAATCACGTTTTGCTCTCGCATCAAACGATTGAAATATCGGCGCGAAACTACAGATGGGGGTTTGGGAGGCAATCTCAACCAAGATGAAACTTCATATCCTTAAATCGGGGGCCATCCCCCTTTAAGAAGCGATAACGGCGTGTTTTATTTAATATTTTCATTAAAACAAGGAAGTTTTAGTATGGTTTCTGTTGTATAGAATTCCCAGACATTTCCTAATTCATAAGGCAGAATCCGTCCGATAGACATCATGTACAGCTAGGTAATTCAAAACTTATTTTTTTTCTACTTAAGGGGCCCGATTTTTGTCCGGTCCTTACACCGTCTGAAACCTCTGGAGTAGAGTTCCTACCACCAATCAATGCAATTTTTCAGTAATATGTATCTTCCAACTCTCCTTAAAACCACCCCTATAAATTTACAAATTGTTTTACGATTTCACGTGGACGATGACAGTAAAGTATAAGTGTTTGTAATAACAAGCGTTTTCGTGTTTGAAATCCTTAGCCTACTAAAAAAAAACACGACAAAGCCATCTTGACTTTGCGCTTATAAAGCAGCCTATAGAGTGAATGAGAATCGTATTTGTAATTATTTTTTTGACGAGGAATAATTATTCATTTTGGGGGGGCAGTAGCGATTTCATATCGATCATCACATTGAGCATCAATATTGTCTTGGAAGTCGTGCACTGATTTCAGTCGGTTTATAGATTTAGCATAGATTTCACATTGTGTATTGCTTCTTCCACGCCTCCGGTCTGCCGAAACTAGACCCTCCCTCGGGTCCACGGTGATGAAACGCTAAGCGAATGAAATTTACACTAAAGACACTCTTCACCATATCCCTAGACTCCCTACCTAGGTAATTAAAAGGAGCCCTGTGCAATCACGCTTTCTGTGTACGTTGGTTGGCAGGGCTGTCCGTCTAGGGGTGTAAGCTGAAAAGTCCTCGAATTTTAGTTTAGCATCTCTTTTAACCAAGGTGCGCTCTAACCCAGAGACATAGCCGAGACTGGGGTACAATCTAGCCGAACGACTGGCAACTCGATCTGGTTTCCTCATCAACGCTATATACAATGCACTCATAAATGGACAAAATAAATGGCCGGGATATGTAAAATTTGACTTGCAGGCGTATAGAAGGATAAGATGAATTTTCATCATCGCGAAATATATCTCACCTTTCTAACACTGCACCTTGCAAAATAAAAAGGACTATGGGTATATAACAACTGGACAAAGTAACGGTTTGTGCTGAATTTACTGACGAGCGGTGCATCGGTGGTCGGTGTGTTATTTGACGATGACATTTCGGTAAGGAAGATACATTTCTTATTGTATTAAACGTGCGTCGCTGCTACACCTGTATGCTGTACGTGTCCCGTGTTTACAAGCTCTTACAACGTGATCTTGGGTATCCCCGTGTTTATTGGGCATAACGTCGTTGCGTTATAATACATCGATACCAATAATTGCGTTTACTCAGTGCATACTTAGATACTATGTGATTTTTTAGCATTGAAGGAAATAGATTTCGGGGTTTTCTACACTTGTAATCCAGTGGTTTAAAACTAGCAAATTCAATGAGCCATCTAATCTCCTCTCTCAGACTATCAAATGTCTGTGTTAGAAACTGGAGTGACAGGGCCGAATACAGTATACAGTACGAAGGTTTTAGTTTGGTTTTATATCCGGGATTGTACGTGCTTCAACTTCATCAACCCATAGTCTGTGTAGATATTGATGACACAATAGGAGCAGCGCAGCTTGTTTTATGTACACAGGATAGATAAAGCCATGCAGACCTTGTAGCAGAGAGCTCTCTGGATTGTGAGTAGGATGGGATCGGGAATGGGAACAGGGTGTCAGGTCATTTTTGGATCAGGTGGAAACCAGAGGGTGTTTTAAACCAATCCATAATGCATTGCAATGTGTCAATACTGGTACTGTACTAAACACATTGTCAGTACTATAGGGATAAGAAGTGTTCAAGAAGTTTAAAGGTGCGTGTTCCGATCGTCTTTGGGACCCCCCTGATTTACCCGGAAGTAGTATCGATTTTGATATCAGATGAAAGGCCGTATTTTTCTCATTGTCGTCCTGAAATTTGAGCTCTCGAATCCATTTCATTTCCAAGATATAAACAAAAAACCGCCGTTTTAGTGGTTAACCACTTTTAATAGCACAGTATTGAATAGGGCTTTGCAACATGCATTATTGCGTCTACCATCAAAACCGCAAGTTTGTTTCCCACGGTACTTGATGGGGTGTATGTGCAAGTGCCAGGCTCTCATATCAAGTAGAGAACACAATACACATAAATCGGAACAACCACCTTTAAAAGCTACATGACAATTCTTGATAGTGATAAAATAACGCAAGTAGCTTTGTAGGCTAAAATGGTTGTAAAAGTCTGGGGTAAAAGTCAGGATTTGTATGTGAATAAGAATATGATTTTTGTTGGATCACATCACAATTTATTGAGGCGAAATTTCCCAAAACTGGTGCATTGTGGGATGAACTCAATACATCCTCTGGGTAGAAACAAGTTCATGATAGTACCAGACTTTCAAAATAGAGCCTTAGACTAGAGTAACCTGTTGGGAGAAAAATAAAAAAAAAAAAACTAACAAAAACCCTGATAAAAACATTTACAACAAAACAGGTAATTGGGAAAATCAGGGGTGGGGCTGTCGGGGGGGGGGGGGGGGACTCCAATTTGGAGCTGGTCGGGTGAATGACAGCAACTTATAAAACTAGGGATCATAATTCAGTGAGAGCTTTTTATCTCAAATATGGGAGGCTTTCACTGAGAGAGTGGGAAACACAAATTTGAGGGTAACCAGCTGGATTATCTGTTAGCAACTAGGCCCCAGGGGAGGGGTACGCAACACAAATGACCATCCGGGACTTGCCACATACATCGGTCTCATTTTCAGCCTTCGGGCAATGACCCCTTTTTTCATGCCAATTTTGTATAGCAATGGGTCGTTTTTCAAAATATCTCAAATTTGTTGGAAAATTAGTCAAATTTTCTTATTCGGAAGTCCCCCCAAAATTTTCTAAAATTTTTGGAAAATTAGTCCAATTTTCTTCAATGTGAAGCCCAAATATTCAAAATTTGCTTAAAATGCCAAAATTTTGAGGAAAAATTGGGAAATTGTGTTCAATTTGGTCAAAATTTTCCATCTCTGGTACATAGCTATGGGTCCCCTTTTTGGCAAAAATTGTATATATATGGGTCCTACTTTCAGACTCTCGAGCACGTCCTACCCAACAAACTTTGGGTACCCCCCCGGGAACTAGGGGTCATTCAGTGAGGAGCATGATATTGATTAAAAGAAGAGTCCTTTCAGTGAGAAGACAGTGGTGGGAGGCACTATAGACGTGATGGGGATGATTGGCTTTAAACTCAAAACTCAAGATTGAATTTAGGGGTGTCAATTAAGTGAGAAAGAATCATGTTTAAGCTAATTACAGTACAAAATTTACATTTTGTAAAAACTGTCGAGAACTGAAAAAAATTAGGGATTTTATCAACTTTTTGAGAATTTTATAATTTATTTAAAAAATGGATGTACACTTTTGAAAAGGGGGATTCAGTGACAGCAATATAAAAGGGTCATTTGGTGAGACGAGTTGAAGAAGAGAGTCAATGCGGCCAATCATCCATTTTCATCGATGCCCTCCAGGCCCTAGGTTTCTGCGTGCATTTTAGAATAGGTGGAACATCAGTATATTACTAGACATCAAAATATAGGGAGCCTGTAGAGATATAAAAAAAATCATTTTTTAGCAACTATCCAACCAAACAAATATAGAATGGGTACCAGTAATAAGATATATCACCCTAAGGTGCTTTAAAATCTGTTTATATTTAAATGGGGATTTTTCTTTGTGTTTGCTCATAATTGAATTCTTTCAAATCTTAATTTAAATGGGGATTTTCCTTGGTGTGTGTCATCAGTGAAAGTAACAGTTTTAACCCCTTTGGTTCGAAAAATAATTAGGACAATTCATATTCTGCCACCACATCCAAAAAATGCAGTTTTCGTTGAGGCTGCCAATTTCATAGGGTGGGTGGCACATAATACACATTCTTTCCCATAATTTTCTTAATAATAATCAACTTGGGGATTTTGTCAATTTTTGAGACCATTTTGTCCAAATATGGCATCATTTGACCAGTGAATTTTAAAAAAGTGGACCACTATTTAAAAGGGATATTTCGTTACGAACAAAACAAAAAACGGTCATTTGGTGAATGAGTTGAAGAAAGAGATAGTCAATATGTGGCTAATCATCCTTTTCACACCGGGTTCCCTTCTCCCAGGCCTGAGGTTTCTGCAACAAGCCTGAAGTACAATTTAAAAATACTTTTTAATTTTGTCAAAAACATTCTCTGTAGATACATGTAATTCTGGCAGGAATTTTCTGTGCCCTTTGTACTTTTTTACAAACACCCAAATTGTTTTCAATTTGTGGAAGTGATTTCAGTAGCATCCATTTCATGTATGTCTGAATATTTGTTATCCAATTGTTGTCCCTTTAACAGATTTAATTGCCAGTAATCAAACCAATTTATATCCTAAGAGTGTTTTTAATTTAAAACAAAGATGACTGCCACCACCCTTGAGAAAAACTTCAAGCAACCCGTTGAACGCAAAGAGCATACACAACGAGACCAAAAGTTGACAGGTGTGTGCAAATGTAGCAAAAGGCTGTATGACCTGAGCACATTATCAAACTAACAGCAATACCAGTGCATAATCCCAGTCTAATTGTGAATTGAAACCTAGCAAAGACCATGAAATACATAAATTCTCAGCTGTTTGGACAAATATGAACAAGAAAATGCAGAACTTCATTTCTGAGGAGTTCAATTTCTCCCGAGCTCCTATTCAGCTCTCCTGAACGGTCTTTCAGGAGGCTCTATATGAGCTCCTTATTACTTACTTGAAAGGTCTATGTTTAAGTAATTGAGCCCCTTGTTGAGCTATAATGAACCTAGAGCTATTAACAGTTCCTCTCTTATTTTAATAAATGAAGCCTGAAGAGTTCCAATTTTGCTCTTATATGAAGGCATGCTTAAAAATTCACAACTTTATCCCTTTTGAGTTAGGAAAAGCAGTCCATAATGTGAGAGATTAAAAAAGTGGAAGATGCATGTTTTTAGCTTATAAATGAAACACAACTTGTACAATTCCATTTCCATATAACACTTTAATGTAGAAACAAAACCCAAATAGTGAAAAAAATACTTGAGGAATTTGCATACCTCGATCTCCTTCATAGACGGCGAGACGACTGAAACTCCTGTTAAAGCACTTACATTGATTGGCTAAATCAGAAAATCGAAAAAAATCATAAAAATCATATTTGCATGTATGTAACCAGTACAGGTATCTAACATACCCTGTAATGATAAGCTCAGAAGCAACCTAATAAGACAAATCAGAAATTTTGTCTACTGTCCGTTCGGACACTTACTACAACACGTAATTAATGGGGAATCGTATCTTGGAACACTGCGTTTTCTTCCTTTTCGTCAATTCTTCAGTTGAAAGGTAACTTAGGAGAATTCTACAACTTATCCTTCACTATGAAGCTATTCCTGCAAATTTCAATATTTTTTCAAATCACTGATAGTGTCTTCACCTCTGATTGTGGTTTGCACCAATACAGAATAAACAAAGATCAATAATATTTGGGTTTGAGGTCAAACTGTACAGGTCATGTGCATAATATTATGCTTATAAATTTTGCCGCCACTTTTTCTTGCGGCCCAACGAGGCCCCAAATTGTGTAAAATACTAAAATTTGAGTTTGTTTTTAGGCAAATGTGAGTGTTTTAGGCAATGACAAGTAAGTGGTGACCCCCATTTTTATTTCACATTTTTGAAAACTGACATCGTGACCCTCAACATAATTTAGAAATTACAAAATTTTTATCGATAAGTTTTTATTTGTATGCGGTGGGGCGATCAAATGTCAATTTTTGACTTTTCCCTAGACTTGCGTGGTTTAAAAAGTTACAACATACCTTTTTTGTTTTGGCTATAGCTCAAAAACAAGTCGGTGACCCCCATTTTTTGTGGGCCGCCACTATAGCTGGCAGACAACTTAGCCATCATTGTGGCGTGTGTATTGTGTATTTGTTTGTGGATGGGGTGTTGGATGTGTTGTGTCGAACAAATTGTTAAGTTTTTTTTTTAAATTGACTCAATTGAAGTTTTAAACTTATTGGAACCAAACTTCTGTCATAGGTGCCCACTGGATCCCTCATATGTTGATGAGATCAAAGGTCACTTGCCAGGGTCAAGTTCATGGGGCGGCCCACAGCTTAATTCTTTGAATATAGCTATCGCGAAGCCGAGAACCTCGAAATCTAGTTTATTTCAGATTCTTAATCAGCACCGTTGTAAATCCAAATCAACCATTTTTATTTTCTTCATGGGAGTACCTTTGAAGTACCTGTTAAGTAGCAACGGAGTACCCACCTGCATGGCTACCAGATCGCGGGCCGCAAAAGTGGGGGTAACCTTCCACCTAGGTACACACGCAGTAGCTTAACCACTATTCACCCCATGCGGGGTACCTCCATGGGTACTCCCTGCAAATGGAAAAAAATCTTTGAGCTCTGTGTATTATTTTAGTAATTTTAATCCATTCTTTACATTTTTGGTCACATATGTTATTTGTTTTTACACAAAATGTCATATATAGGGGGTTTTGGTGATGCTCAACTCAAATATAGATGTTACTAAGCTGAAAATTATCAAACGTCTCATAAACAACAATGGAATTTTTGGCGCCCTCTATGGTCCAAAGTCCTGCCTACTAGGCAGACGGTAGGGGAGTACATGTGAAGGTACTCCCGTGGAGTAGCGCAGGGTACTCCACTACTGGTGGCTTTACATGGGTACCTGTCATTCACCTAGCAGGCAACCTGCAGAGTCACTATAGGATAGGTACTGCTATGTAAACATAGCTGCTATCCATCCAGGGCTTGTGTACTTTGCAAGTACTTAGTTGTAGGTACTGCATCAATAATATATCAAGGGGGTACCCTTGGAGTAGAGTAGAGTAAACATGGAGTAGCCTAAGCTCTGGGTTACACCATGAGTAGGAATCTTGTGTGCCTATGTGCATTTGGACAATTTATCGAGTAGTTCACTACCACGTCAACCCCTTAATTCTCTCACCAAATGACCACTGACTTGAGTCACACCCAAACCCCCAAACCCCGACCCCAAAATGTCTGATCTCATCCCTGCATTAGGACCTGAAGTATGTTCATATTGGAGTGAGTATGACCCATGGTGACCAATGTGTGAACAGTGCTGGCATGCTCTACATTTTGGCAGTCTGTTTGATTAAACATGCCCATCCAAGATGCATGATAAGGCCTTAAAAATATTAACTTCCGGTAGCCACTAAGCTACGGTCGCTGATTTGATGTAATTATCTATTATGGAACATGGTATATTTTCCTCAGGACCACCTTGCAACCGTTGGGTGTGTGTATGTATGGTGTGTGTTGTGTGTGTGTAGTTTCACTAAAATGTTAAGTTTTTTTATGGAGCAGCACACAGCTTATAATTTCTTGGAATACAGTGAGGGAACGCTTGAGAACCGCCAAATTCGAGTTTGTTTTGTTTTGGTTCTGCAGAGAGATTCGTTAGGGTTCTTATAGAACCAAAACATACTTAGGCCTACAGTTTGAATGATATTACTGTAAGAATCTGTAAACGTTTTTAACCAAGGGTGGGGGGGCACAAAATGCCCTGTAATAATTAAAACTAAATCTTCCCTAAAATCCTTTTTTTCTGGTTCTTTGTTGATCAGAAAAGGGTTTTAGAAAAAAAGTACTTTTACAACCAAAGTGGGGGGGGGGCAAAGTGAAGTTCTTTTGGGGAAAATGAAATTCTAGGGGGAAAAACTTCAACAATTGGAGATGTGTAACCAATTGTGGCACAAAATTGCTGATTTCCCCCCAAATTTGGTGATTTTTTGCCCAATGGCTGATTTTGCCAAAAAAATCTGTCATTTTTTTGGTCTTTGGCTGGGGGGGGGGGAGAGACAAACTGGGGGAGGGGGGAAAGAAAAATGGGGGGGGGGCAAATTTCAACATGCCCCACTGGTGCAGCCACTTCCAGAATGATGTGTAGTGATCTGTTTTGTGAGCAACTCAGCTAGCCTTCCTGTAACGAACCAAAAAAAAAGGGGGGGGGGTGACCAACCCTTATAGAGTTTGTGGTACACCCGGATGACCAAAATACCCTTTCTGGTGCAAAATTATTAATGTAATTGACAATGTATACTACTCATACAAAACAAACACCCCTGTGTCTGTCTTGGTTAACATTGTCAACCCAAATGTTTAAACCTAAACATAATTGGCCAATGTTCAAATATAAATGCACACATTTTCACAATATTGATGCCTGTCGTGGTCTTCTTGGTAGTGCCCACACGTACCCTCTCACGAAGTGGAGTTCAAGTCATCTAGAGGTCATTAGAGATCATGGCCCCAAATGAGTCAGTCAATCAATGTTCAGACACTTGGATAACATTGGTCCTTGGGTAGTGTCCTGTGTGTTGGTGACCTCAACCTGTCCTTGGTGACCTCATTTTGACCTTTGTCCCCATTCACAAACCATGACGGCAGATGACACGTGTGTGGTGAACGCTGTATTTTTAAAATAACTCAAGTATAGTTAATCAACCGCAATACCCAGTTATCAGTGTATCACCGGATATAAGGAATGAAAATCACCAGTGTTGTGGACGTGTGTTCTGTCATGTCATTCGGTCATTTTCTTATATGTTTGAAATGGTGTCTTCAGGGATAATTCAGCAGTTACTTCTGTGCTTTCCATAGACCTAGTGAAGTACTCAGTTTGACTTTTGGATAAAAATTACTAAAAATATTGAAATGAGAAAAAATGTCTTACCAGTCAAATGTCAAGGCTGGCACATCCATTCTTACTGTAACATTATGCTTGCTCCACACCAAAAAACAGAATTGTGTCATCCATCATGCAAAGTGTTGCTAAGCATCACATCATGTTCCGTGCATTTTCGTGTCCGTGTTTCATGGTAGTGTAGATTTCACTCCACATCAGCCTTTGTGGAGTTTTTAATTCTAACTCAAACCCATCAAAATAGCATGAAAGTTCATCTTTATCTTTATTCTGTTGCTAGGAGATATAGTATTGACCCGGGGGTCTCAAGTGTTTGGTTTGGGTTTGGATGAAGAGAAGATTTCAGTAGCTTCCCACAATGCATTGCTTCCAATGGAGGTTTTTGTACAGGTACTGATGTGAATCGTTAGTGATGAAACATGGCTAAATTGACAGTACTGATCACAAACTTGCATTTTAAGAGTGTTTCATCTCTAACGATTCACATGACTACCTGTACAAAACTTCCAATGGAAGCAATGCATTGTGGGAAGCTACTGATATCTTCTCTTGTTTGGACGTGCCTTGAGAGTCTGGAAGTAGGACCCATATCTATACCAATTTTTGGTGAAAAAAGGGGACCCGTAGCTATACCATAGATTTTTGACCAAAATATGACACAAATTTTGCAATTTTTCTTTCAAATTTTGACCCTTATAGTAAATTTGCGAAAATTGTTGGCTTTTTTAGATTGAGAAAATTGAATATTTTCCAACACTTTTTAGAAAAAGTGGCTTCTGATGAAGGAAATTGGAATTTGATCTAATTTGACAAAATTTGAGCTTTTGCATGTGAATTCATTTGCATTGAAGGGAGCCTGGGATGGAGCCCGGATGAAGAGTGAGGGACAGGAGAGAAAGAGCTATTAAAGTGAATATTAATTTGAAAATTTAGTAGAAGTGGTTGATCAAGATCTTGAACATATAATAAAGGATTATTGAATAAAATAATGGGGGAGTGCATGTTTGAGATTCTTGCCACATTCCTGGTCCAGGACCATAACAAGGTGGATGTGCATGAACTAGTCAGTAGACAGACAGGAGCAGAATGTCCCATTGGAAAAAATGGTTAGGGGCAAACAAGATTGAGGAAAATGAATATTCATGCAAATCATTACCTTTCAGAAATTCTTTAGAGGATTGCATTCAATTTGACATTTGACCTCTGTACAAACTTTCAGTGACTTCCTGCAAATGAACATGGAGTGATATTTTCCATGGTGCCCACTTTTTTTCAATCCTATAGTCTAGGAGCCAGGCAATAGTTATCTCGCTTTAAAAAAAGGTTTGACCTTAAGCCTCGCTCTAAAATTTTTGACCCCATACAAGCATAGTGTATATGTTGGGGTCTTGAAAAGTGAGTTGGAGTAATAAGCCTCTGCGAAAAAATAGAAATCCATGATGGCATCCAAAATGGACGCATTTTTTCCTAAAGCATTTTTTATGTATAACTTGTGATTACAACTTCCAAAATAGTTTGACGTCATTTAAAAGCCAATATAAAATGTTCTTCAAGATGACCAATTTCGTATAGTTTTAAGGTTGGTAAGGGTAGAACAATTAGGTTAAAAGGGTTGTTGTTTTTTAGCATTTAAAAAAAAAAAAAAGGGGGGAGCTTCTTTTATAATTTATTTATTTTTTAATATGGTCAAAACCATTATACCAATTCATTCGATATTTTCCACAAATTTAACCTGATATCATACGCAGGTGGCATAAAATATCAGGAGCAATTCGATATACCAAAGGCAAGTTATTACGCAACAAAATTCATAAAGCAGTTATATGAGATTTAAGCTTTTAGAGCATCTATAAAACCTATACAGAGTAAGTCCTTTGAACAAAGCTAGAGATTGAAAATGATATTACATGACATTGTGCCGTGGGAATGATGAATATACCATTGAATAAAGTTGATTGCTTCTTGTGATTTCATAATATTTTTTTCTTAAGCTACCTGCTCTATTCACACACCATAAAAAAAGAACAAATATCAAAAAATATACAGAAGATACAAACGGACCATTCCCAGTGATGAAAGACTCCTTGAGGCTACTTCAAAAAACCTTTACAGGGACATACATTATATGGGGCAATCCGCATAGGGGCTTAAGATGAACCTGACCAAAAATATATTGCTCAAAACAACCCAATGGCGGGCGGATCCGGATTTTGGAACGAGGGGGCGTGGAATTGCATGCAAAGAACACGGCTACAATGGCACCCCAGGACGGAGGGAGTCCCGCCTGCGTTGTGGGCGGGGGAGGGGGGGGGGAGTGATGCAGGCGTACCCTTACCGCTTCGGCGGAACCCGTGCAATGTTCACTTTCAAAAAACACATTAATAGTAGGGCTGATAGGGATTTTTGGTTCAGTTTCTTCCAAAAGTATCAAATTGGCCCAGATGTTGCCTATAACATACGTTTTTTTAAAAATTCTGATGGGCGCCAAAAAGGGCGCCTCCTGGAGCCACCACAATCCAATATGTAGCTACAGGAATTAGAATTTTTAATCTAAAAAGGGTAGAATCATGATGATACATTTTTTAGGTTTTGGGGGTTGGAGATTCAGAATATCAATGTTATTTTAAAGATCCATATGAAAAACTTCATACTCAAAGCCACCAATAATCAATCAAATCAAATAGGGGGCCGCCACCGGAATAATACTTTAAATAGAAAAGTCTAAGTCTAAAGAATTCTTTTGGATGTTGGGGGTTTAGATTAAGATTCTATAATGGATGAATGGAATATAATGTCTTCTCTGTATAACTTAAATTCATCCTACGGTTCATTTTAATTTGGTAAAGTTCATCATTATGCGGGGCTTTTATCAACATACACAAAACTTTCAACTTGGACGACATTTATGCATTTCTTTCTGTATGTGGAAGGTCATGTGGTATTTCTGAAGCCAAACACAACCTACCAGCCATCCTAATACATTTTTTTGTAGATAATTTTGAAAGTTGGTTATTTCGAGCCACATGCTATTTTTGTACGGATTCTGTCAAGCCTAATTAGCGTCCACCACTCGAATCGGCAGTATCGATTATACAAATACTATATGGTTGGAGGGGAAATGGGCATACTATTTCCTGAGTACGCTACGGGTTCGGAGGCGTAGCCTTTGGCCATACAAAGAAAAATAATTTGTTCTATTTTCCCGATACTAACTCTATATTTGTTTTAAATTACCTCTCATGAGATGCTGGGGACGAGGTTGCAGATGCGGGATGCGGCTACTCTTAAATCGCATTAATGGGTATCACAAAATCTGCAGGAGCTATTGTAGTAGTTCTCATGTCAACCGAGCACGAGAGAATTCAATAACGAAGCCTGGGCCATCTTTGATTTGATTCAATACGACACAATAATCATTAAAATAACATTAGAATCTGAATCTCCAACCCCAAAACCTAAAAAAGATGTATCACATCCAATGATTTTAGCTTTTAAAATAAAAAAAATTTAGATTATAATTCCGGCGGCCTCTTGGATTTGTTTCAATATGGCGCTTTAAGGAAGAAATTGACATGCATATCATGAATCTACAACCCCCAAACACTAAAAGATTGTTTTTCATTATTCAACCTTTTTAGATTAAATTATAATGTTCCCGTAGTCATTGGCTTATGTGGAGCCATAAAGTATGATATAGGCAACATCTGGGCCAAATTGGGTGCTTTTGAAGAACATTACCCAACAACTACCCAATAATTCCCCTAATCAGCCCTAACTAATAATAATGTCGATGAACTAGCAGTCACTTTACATATTCCATGGAACAAAAAACTAGCAGTCACTTGTCGCGGAATGCAGAATGAATTAAAGGTCCTTGGACATGGCTGAGTAGACATTTCTTATTTATATACATTTTCGTACCTCACAGTCTCCTGATCACATCGCAACACAGATGTTTAAAGTGAACAGCGGGAAAGTGTTACTTTCATATTCAAAGTATAAATATACCCAAACAGACAGGGCCTTCTCCTGTTTTTGCGAAGTTTATCAAGAGGCTGGAGTGGATTGGACCAGTTTAATGCCGTCAGAGTAACAAGTTGTAAACAAAGCTCAATCGTGACACGTGCACAGTGCCCTGCATAACAGCAGGACCAGGGACATAAACAGGATGCATGACTTCATGACATATTGCATGACGACGAAAAAACCTTGATCTATAGCTATTATTTATCATTATTATAAACTATTATTAAACTTACTTGTGCTCAAGTGATCGAGATCCCGATCAATACATGTGGCAGGTATTATAAAATGCTGAATTTGTGTGCATTAGAGGTGTTAAATCAATTCAAATTTCGAACATTTACTGTGTGAAATATTGGGGCACGCAGTCTGGTCTTGTTAAGTGGATAAACAAAACTTGAAGAAAAGATCTTTTCTGATTTCGGTCGGTAGGTACACGCTGGTGCAGCCGTCGACAATACGGCGCATTATTATAGTACTTTAAGGCATCAAATTAAGAAAAATTATGCCATATGATAACAACACTACGACGCATAATCGCCAGCAAGTCAACTGTGTACTGTGATGCAAGAAAACTGTGGTGCTTTAAGCGCACGTCCGGTCCCCGATGAGGATCATGACGCGTATCGCATAATTGTTACTCGGGGAAGTCAATTATGGGGCACGCTTGCCTTCAGAGCGAAGATATCACTTCTTTTAATGTTGGTAATTTCATTTCAAAGGTGTCCAACAAAAACAAAATGATTATTATGCCCAATATTTGTCTCAAAGATACGGTTTCTCAATTACTGCTTCATGCAGAGTTTACATTGATACCAATACCTACTATGAATGAAACCATTTTTGTGGTGGTATTATAAGTATGTTTAAATCATGTCCATGGACCTTTAATGTCTCCTGATGCAAACACGCTGGATATGCAATTTTCTCGGGACGTGAGCATTAATTTAGGAGAAAGTGCTTCAAAACGTTCCGTTTTGTTTCCAATCACAATACAAAAACATTTTTTTTTGTTCTCACTCTAACGAGGGGCGTGCTCGGCGCAAGCCCCTATGTAGATCCGCCAGTGAAACCCATGGCGGGGGTGCAGAGAACAGTAAATAAAACAACATGAAAATCGAAAATGTCCAGGCAAAACCAGACATGTTGTATTGTGTCCTGCATGTGGATGATTTGGGGGGGGGGGGGGGGAGAATAAAATCCATTCCAACATGATCCACACAATGAAATGCACCTAAAAATGTTTAAGAAAACATACAGATGTGCAGTACAAAAGTGGTCAATTAAAGGGGCGTGTTACCGATCGTCTTTGAGACCCCTGATTTACCCGGAAGTTAGTATCGATTTAGATATCTGATGAAAGTCCTATTTTTCTGTCATTTGTCGTCCTGAAAATTGAAGCCCTCCAAGTCCATTTTATTCTAAAGAAATAAACCAAAATACCCACCGTTTTAGTGGGTAACCATCAATATTAGTACAGTTTTGAATAGGCTTTGAAACGTGCATGATTGCTGCTATCATCAAAACCGCAAGTTTGTTTCCCCGGTATTTGATGGGGTGTATGTGCAAGGGCCAAGGCTCCCTACTCAAGTACAGAAAACACAAAACAATAAACGGAACAAGCACCTTAATGTAATAGCAATATTGTGGAGAAAGTATTAAATCTAGGAGGCATTTTTGCAATTAATTTATATAATTGCTTGGCTGCAATATCACATATTACAAGTGGAGGATACATATTTAAAAAACAGGGACATGTGTTCCAGTGGATAGACGGACCGCTCATGATCTGAAGGTGTGGGTTCGAGCCCGCGTGGCCAATGTGCTTGTGTCCTTTATTGTTGGCAAGGCCACTGATTTCCTCGCTTGCTTTCGTCGACCCAAGCGATATTGGTAGATGTTAGGGGGAAGATTACAATCGAAAGTGCTGATAGGATTGTGCGCTGGCCAGCTGCCGGCCTTACCTTCGGTGAAGCGAGATGATTGTGATGATTCCTTGATGACAGAGTAATAATAATTGGCAACAGCGCTTTGCCTACTGTGTAAAAGGGCTTATAAATCTCATTATTATTATTATTAAAAACCACAAAAAAAAATATTTTCCTACTTGGACTAATGTCACATTGAATGTTTTCTTTTGTCCACGACAACACCTGTATACAAAAGGATTTGACGATCCTACATGAAAAAAATACAGTGCCAGCGTCTTGATTCATCGCCACAAAGTTAGTCAGTATAGGTCTATAGGCCACTTAAACCCAAAAAAAGATTGTTAGCAATAATTTCTGGCAGAAATTTGAATGAAAGTTCGTAGTTTGTGAGTCTATTTGCGGAGTAGAATAAAAAATAATTGCTGAAAAAACATGTTTCGTGATATTACCGGCCTCTCCTCCAACAGAAATTGAGAAATGGGGCAATTTAATTCTTAAGTTACAATCAAAATGGTCAACATCTTTATAGTGGCTTATACAGGGTTATGTAAAAAAAAATTGACCCTCAGTCTGTCCGCCATGTTGAATTTTAAGTAAAATATATCTAACATATGTGGTATCATCTGAAAGCAAGTTCATTATCTTTTAATTTGTACAAAGATCATTCACATTATTAGTTACATGTGTGGTGCCAGGGCCAGGCAATAGCAACCAAGATTTAACCTGGGATGTATCAATCCATCATTTAGTTTGTTCTCACAAATACAAGCAAATTGTGATAAAATAATATGAAGATATAGTACAATGAAAAAACTAACATAGCGTTAAAATTCCTCATGAATACGGTGTAAATTATTTTTATTAAAGATCATATGAGAGAAATGACAATAACACACTATATGACTATGCATAAAAGGGAGAAAATGATTAACAGAACTGTATCGTGGAAAAAAAAGCAATGGAAACAAAGAGATGTCCTGCATGCTGTACCAATAGGGAACAAGGTCACTGCTAAACGCATGGCGTGAAGGTGCAGTGACCTATCAAAATTACATACAAAAATAGTTAAATATTCCGATAAAAGGAACAAGATACAAGTGAAAAAAATACATGAACAACACAAAAATATGACAAAAAGACACACAAAAAAACAGACAAAACAGAACACGTACATAATCCGACTGTTAGATAAAGAAATATAAGTTGGCAGTTTTAAGGAAGAAAAGAGATGAATTTAGGAAGGATGACAGCACCCATATGAGCTATCTATGGTGTGTTCTATTGGGACCATTTACCGGAACGGAGACGGATAAGGGATTAATGTGCCTCAATAGAAACTGAACCTCCTTAATAGTTACCGGTAA
This sequence comes from Ophioderma brevispina, assembly GCA_023653785.1. Taxonomy (NCBI): domain Eukaryota; kingdom Metazoa; phylum Echinodermata; class Ophiuroidea; order Amphilepidida; family Ophiodermatidae; genus Ophioderma; species Ophioderma brevispina. Next base: position 43,906 of record JAMKCH010048015.1, read on the forward strand.
ATCAACCCCGGCAAAATTTTCCTTCACGAGGAAGGAAAATAGCGGGGTCACTTACCGGTAACCGACAATAGAAACACACTCCGTTCCGCGACAGTGCGCATGCAAGCGAAGAAACGGAAATTGATAATACCGCGTGATTACGATCGACGATAGGCACTACGTGTGGACGTGTAGAATAGAGAGATGAGGGATATGATTCGGCCTGGATTCGGCGGTGCCTCCTTGATCTTAGTACATCGCTTCTCGCCGCGTACAAATACGTGTTACTTCGAACCCTTCTCGACGTTCACGAACATTTTTAACCCCACCCACCCTAACCCATCTGTGCCTCTGAACTTGACTGTAAAATGTCAAAAATTGACATCAATCCTCTATCGCAAATCCCGCCATATTTTTGTTGAAAAAGCAACCCACAATGCTTTTGCGTTGACCCTCAGTGTACGACATTTGCCGGCAAAGTTTATGTGGAGTTGATCGGAGAGCAGCCAGGTAGTATTTACCGGTAAACAGTGCCCATAGAAACTGACAGTTATCCACCTTTTCTTGCTCTTGTCGGTAAGAGATTTCCCGGTGGTGTAAAGCAGGGAGATTCAATAGAAACACGCTTAATGTTTTTTTCATGTTGGTTTTTAAAGGAATAAGAGAGGGGGCAGTTTTTAGTTTTGATGATAAGTTGGCAGAGCAAGGGCCTTGGATTTGGGGTGATTATGGCCAGACGGGTTGTTTTAACTTTTATGTAGGGAATATTTGCATGCCTGGTTTCATAATGGTGAGTGGGGAGGAGTTGGTAGTGAAGAATTTATCCCTGAAGAAGATCATTAGGTACTGGTTATGTGTAAACTGGTACATAAAAGGGCAAGTTGAAGATTGTAAATATCATAGACCTTCAAGGTTTGAGTGAGTTGATGAAAAACGAGGGGAATGTGTGAGCTAGCCATAGAGAGTTTGAGCAAGTTCTAATAAAACTCTTTTCTGGAGTAGGAAGCGTGAGTCCTAACGCAGTGTTGTTAGCATCACCCAAGCTCTAGCTCCATATGAATGTATGGTAAAATAAGACAATTATATAGTGTTATGAAGTGACTCTTGTGAAAGAAAGGGTCCACTTCCGGAATTAACTCCATTATATTTTGGATGATTTTGAAAGTGTTTAGATGAGAATTCCAAGATAGATTGGGTCAATGAGGACTACCAAGACATTTGGTAGTTAATACTTGGTGAATAGCAAATTGTAATTTTAATCTCTCATTTAGCTATTTTATGGCCTTTTATCTGTTTTGAGCATGACATCAATACAAAAATCATCATCGGATCCTGATTTTATATTCGCCTGTGAAAAAACTGAAAAGTACAAATTTTAATTTGATACCCTATGTGAGACTGACAAAAAGAGACCAGTGAATTTGATTTTTACCCTATATTGCAAGTTTCGAGACCTGCCACGTCTCGCGTTTTTTGTAACGTGAGGGGCCCCCCCCCCCCCCCGGGAATTATTTTTTTTTGGTTTTGCTATGAACATTCGTTACGAGGGGATCTGTATACTGATTTTATTAGTGTGTCTTGGTTTAGCAATAGACAAGGTAAAATGGCTATTTCAAGCTTGCCTATCACATAGCATTGAAGAATTGGGTCAAACAAACTGTAAATCCACAAGATTGGATCTCTTAGTTTATTAGTTATCCAACAACAGGAAAGTCTTACAAAGAAAGCAAATGGTTAAATGAAAGTAACTATGTTAAAGGGACATGAGGACTTTCCAGAACAAGAAAGAAGCGCCCCCCAATTTGTTCGAACCCAGGTTTTTGCAGTATTTGGAATGCTTTCCAATGTATTAGATCACACCTGAAGTGAAATAACCGAAGTACGCCGTCTTTATGTTATAATATTTGATGATTTAGTACTTTCTGTCGTGCACGACCGGAAAGTCAAGCACAGTGTTCATGGGGACAATCGATAGTCAGGCAGTTCAAAACAAGGTTGCTGTTTTCCTTTTTTTCTACTTGTTTGTCAATAAACCTTCGGAGAAACCATCTGGTAGGTGGTGTGTGTACAATCGATTCTGTGCAATTTGAGAGAAATTCGTATCCTAAAAAAAATCTCTCCTGTTCACTTTAATTCGTTGTATCAGCTTTGCAAATGTCACAATAGGCCTCCCGAAAAAAGGGTTGTTGCAACGCTAAGACAAAATATTAATTTTTATTGCAGCAAAATATATTAACATAACACCTGCATTGAGGTAGAATAGGCTGTCAACCCTTGTTGTATGGCTTTGAAAAACGTGTTAATCATCGGCATTTGACGTCGCTATAGTTGAGTGATGTCATTCAGAGCAATGTTCATGTACTTATTAGGCATGTAGGTATCAATGGGAAATACAATGTAGACATTGAGTACCTAATTTAAAAATGGTGGTTTCTTAGTATAAAAATGGACAAAATAAATAGGGGTTGCAACCAATCCTTCAAACTGGTAGCTACAAACTACCTCAGGTAGATCATTCGCCTTTAAATTAAAGAACTTGATATAACCTGCTAAAGATTTTGCTTTTTTAAAAATGTTGAAAGGGCATTTAGTGCTAAAATTCTGGATCGATTTAAATTGTATCAGATACTAAATACGCATTGCATTGTATTTTAAAATGACACCTACACTGCTATAAAAAATGGGTCAGTAAAATAAACAGCATTGTGACTGGCATGATGGGAATCAACCAACAGTTTAAACGTTCTTTGTTGTTTTTTTTTACAGTTCTGGGACCGTTTTTCGAGGTCCCTGTTTACAGTATGTGCTAGTTTTGAGTCCGGATGGACTCAAAACAACGTTTTTTTAAGAACATGTTAACCGTGTACATTGTGTACTTTCAAGTGAGGGATTTTGATCAATGAGTTTTCCATACATGATAAAAAATGATTAATTACTTTACAAAAAGTGCGCATTCAACCAACTTCTTTGTGTAACTGATTGGATGACCTTTGTTACAGAATAACTCCGTTTCTGAATACTTTTACATACTGAATTTTGATATGACTAACATGTGTTATTACGTCAAATTTGTAGAAAAAAATAATTTATAGAAAAAATTTGATTAGGTTCTGGCCATATTAAAGAAACATTAGATACGAATATATCATTTTGGGTTCAAAAAAGGCCAAAAAATGTATGTTTTTGTTCCCCTCAAATTTGTACCTTTTAAATAATTCTTAAACTAACAAATTTGGATATCACTTGTAGCTAATTTTAATTCCTCTTCAATGAACAATTGCCTTCCCCAGTTGAAGATTGCAAATCAAGTTATGGCTAAAAATCTTTCGTTAGCAAATCGGCCGGCCATTTTGGACGCAATCGTGGTTCTCCCTATTTTTTTTTCGCACTCGGTAAGTAATCAACATCAGTTTTTCCGAGGCCCAAATTTTCCCCTCACTTGAATCAGTCAACAACCAAAGTTTAGAGCAGCCCTTGCAAAATATTTCAGTTTCAAGATCCTTGACTCCTTAACCTATAGTAAATTGCCATGCACCAATTGTTTCTATAAGATTTTGGCCCAAAATTTTGCTCCAGGGAGCATATGGTCCAAAACATAAATAATCTGGAAACATATTCTAAGTCAAATATCTCCAGGAGCAGGCAGATCCAGGATTTGAAAACGTCCAAATTACGCGGGGGGGGGGCGAAGGCTGAAAGATTGTGCAGATTTTGCAGAAAAATTTTTGCAGAATTACCGGAGGGCGCGCGCCCCCTCCCCCTCCCTGGATCCGCCGCCTGAGGATCATAAATATCTGGAGAAATATTTAAGGTCAAATATGCTTCAGAGCATACTTGGCATAATGCTCCTGGAGCATATTTGAATGCACAATGCTCCAGGATCATATTACAAATATGCGCCTGGACGCATGGAAAAATAGTCTAAGTTGAATACTCTCCAGAGCATATTTCCTAGGCTTCTGGAGCCTATTGACTTAGAAGATTTCTCCAGAATTGATGTACCTGCTTCATGAACCATATGGTACTGGATCATATGGTCCAGGAGCATAATTATTGCCCAAAATCTCATAGAAACTACCACCAAGATCTGCACAAAGTACCCATAGCCATTGCCTAAAAAGTTTGGAATATCCCTACAAGAAGTTGGGATTGGATTTTCTCGGGTTCTGTACCAGCAAACGTAGATAACACACTTTTTAAATGCATTCAGTTATGCATTCATGCAGCTCAGGTGAAGGCTGATGAGCACCGCATTATCATGTAGTTTTTCAATAAAATTGGTTTTCCTATTTAATGCATTTTGCAGAGCATTCATTTTACAATTCAACATTTCAAGATAAAGGCTAAGTTAAATTTTGTTACATATTGCCTGGGTTGTAAGTTGTGTAGATAGATGCCTCAGTAAAAACCACATGAAGGCAGAATCTAAGCTGATCGCAGGCATTTTGGTACAGAAACTGTTGACATAATAAACCATTGTCTGGTAACAGATTCATGCATATTTTAATATGAGCATTTGGCAAAAAACAAGCCTCAAAGTATTGAAGAGAAACAAGGACATACTTCAGAAATATGCCCCAGTTTTTTCTGACCTGTTTTTTTTTGGTTTTTTGTTTTTGCATATTTGGAATACTAATGTATTAGAATCACCACACCTATACATGAATAGGCGTATATGTTGGTAGTAATTACCAGATTATTCAGAGTGGATTTAATCAGTTTCTGTCGTGCGTGACAGAACTCTCACACCATCTTTTTATGGGAATGGACCAATCCAGTAACCAGATTTTTTTAGGGGAAGGGTGATTTTTTTTATTCGAAAGGGGACTTTTCCTTTCCTTTTGTTTTTCCTCCAAATAGCAAAAAGGTGGGGGGGGATTTGGCAAAAAGGGACTTTTTTACTGAATTTTTACCTTTTTTGACAAAAAGAATGAAAACTCCTGAACCACCACCCCCTACGTTTGCTCTTCTTGGTCCTTTTCATTCTTTTTACGGGGTTTTTTTTTTTTGGGCTTTTTGGAATGGTGGGGGGGAGTTCCCCCCCACCACCCTTCCCCCTTCCCCGGGTTTTTGGGCCTGGGGATGACTAATGAATAGCAGGCAATTAAAACTAGTTTTTTGGTTTTCCTTTTTGTAATTCTTTTGTCCAATCCGTTTAAGCGTTATTGTGTTCTAAACCGATTAGGTGAAAGTGAGAAATTGTATAAAAAAAATCTCCTGTCCCTTTTATTATTTTTTTCTCAATCTTTTATAACTAAAATAATAATTTTACAGTCAAATGGAATGCACTCGTTGGATCTACCTTATGGTGTGATTGCGGCACTACAACACATCAGTTGTAGTGCTGAAAGGGGGTAAACAAGGATTGCTAATCCAGACAATAAAAAAAAATAAAAATGTTTTGGTGTTTTTGCGAGGGCTACTAATGTTCCCCGTTGATGTCTAACAAGGGGTATCATAGCAAACTGATACCACCTTGTCCAACATAACCTCAAGTGGATGGCTTGAATCTTTTTTTTACAGACAACCAGTACATTTTTTCTCTTCCTGAAATTTTAATGGGTGTCTGATCCAAATACCTTAAATAAAAATAAAAACAAAATAAAAGACATTTATCATTTTTGGTTTTTGGTTACCAATTGCAAGACAAACTTCTTTTTTTTGTCTAAACGCAAAATGATATTTTCTCAGTTCCCATCTAATAAATAATCTATGGCTAATGGTTCAAAAATCAAAATACACACGCCTGAAACACTTGTTTTCCTATTTTAATTATGGAATTCGTACAATGCATTTCTAAGGCAGAAGCCTCGTGTCCCATTCCCAGTGACATTACAAAATCACCTCTTAAACCTTGTTCAATAAATCATGTAATATCACATGATAATATTCGAAGAATTATTGACTCTTCAAAATCTTTCGGGTTAGTGGATTACCGCATTGCCAAATAGTGTCATTTTCAATAACGGTCATTTAGGATTTAAATATTCAACCAGATAGCCTGTTGTCAAGTCTTTGTCTGTAACCCCACATAAGCGTAAGAGTGCCCTCCCACGGTAAAGTCTTTAAAAAAGACAAGCAGTTTGGGGTATGTTTGGATGTTGATGCCATTTGAATTCAACTGTTGCTGTTAGGGTTTGTCATGTCACTCCCCTGTTTTGGAGACCATAATGATAACACACCAATGTCAATAATAATTATTGTGTAAAAATAGCTGTAAACAGAACACAAGTGTAATAGTGTGATTGCTGTTGTTGTTAGAAGATTGCAGTTTCTATTGTTATCCAGACTTTTTTTCCTGAAAATGAATCGGTCACCACTCAGGGGCTAATTGTTCACTGGCCTTCACCAGTAATCTATTCACTCTTTTGTTGTCTAGGTTATCAATTGGGCATCCGTCATATTAGTTGAATCGATTTGGGCTATTTTGGTACGCAGATTGCACACATGGTGTAAGCGCTGAAAGGGGGCAAACACTAAGTTGCTAATATCCAGAAAATTTAAAAAATCATAAAATGTATTGGATACTTATGCCTACATTTTGAAATGATATACTGTACTAAAGATCTGTAAACTTTTTAGCCAAGTTTTTGGGAGGGCGCCCAAAATGCCCCTTTAATAATTTAAAACTAAATCTTCCAAATCCTTTCTGGTTCTTTGTTGAACAGACGGGTTTTAGAGAGAAAATTACTTTTGTAACCAAAGGGGGGGGGGGGGGGGGGGGGCAAAGTGAAGTTTCTTTTTGGGAAAAGTTGAAATTCTGGAGCAAAATCTCCAAAATTTGGAGTGTTTAACCAATTTTTACCCCAAATTGCTGATTTTTCCCGGCCAATTTTTGGTGATTTTTTGGCCCAAATTGCGATTTTTTTTGCAAAAAAACTGTCATTTTTTTTTGGCTGGGGGGGGGGGGGGGGACAAACTGACTGGGGGAAGAAAAATGGGGGGGGGCAGGCAAATTTCAACTGCCCGCACTGGTGCAGCCCCCTTTCAGAAATAAAGGTATGATTATTTATCTGTTTGTGAGCATCACATCGGCTATCCTTTTCCTGTACTAACCAAAAAAGTGGGGGGGGGGGTTACCAACCCCTTATAGATTTTGTGGTACCCCCTATACCAAAATAACCCTTTTCGGGTTGAAAAATTATTTATGTATTACAATGTATACTACTCATGCAAAAACAAACTAACACCCACTGTCCTCTGTCGTTGTTAACATTGTCAACCAATGTTACCTAACCTATTGTGGCAAGTTTCAATATAAATGCACACATTTTCATTCACAATACGTTTTACCTTTCTGTTCGTGGTCTGGGTAGTGCCTCACATTTACCCCTCTCACGAGTGGGGTCAAAGGTCCTCTAGAGTCATTAGAGATCATGGTCCAACTGGTCAATCAATTTTTCATGACATTTGGATACATTGTCCTTGGGGAGTGTCCTGTGTGTTGGTGACTTAGTACTTTGGTGACCTCATTGACCTCCGTCCCATTCACAACCATGACGGCAGGTGACACATGTGTTTGGGGAACTGCTTTATTTTTTAAAAAACTAACTCAAGTATAGTTAATCAAATCACGCATAAACGCCAGTTTTCACCGGATATAGAATGAAATCACCAGTGTTGCTGGGCGTGTTCTGTCATGGCCTTTCGGATTCATTTTCTTATATGTTTTGAAATGGTGTCTTCCGGGAATAATTTTCAGTCAGCCAGGTTTTCACTTCTGTGGCTTTCCATATGAGCCTAGTGAAGTACCTCCAGTTTGCGCTTTTGTGGATAAAAATTACTAAAAATATTGAAATTGAGAAAAAAATGTATTACCATTCAATGTGAAGACTTGGCACTCCATCATCTGTAAATTATGCTTGCCTACCACACAAAAAACAGAAATTGTGTCATCCCATCATGCAAGGTTGCTAAGCATCACATCATGTTCCGTGCATTTTTCTTCGTGTCCGTGTTTCATGGTAGTGGTAGATTTCACTCCACAGCATCCTTTGTGGAGTTTTAATTCGAACTCAAACCCCATCAAAATAGCATGAAAGTTATCTTATCTGATTCTGTGTAGAGAATATAGTATTGCCCCGGGGTCTCAATGTTTTGTTTGGGTTTGGAATGAAGAAAGATTTTCAGTAGCTTCCCACAATGCATTGCTTCCATGGAGGTTTTGACAGGTACTGATGTGAATCGTTAAGTGATGAAACATGGCTAAATTGACAGTACTGATCATCAAACTTTGCATTTTAGAGTGTTTCATCTCTAACGATTCACTGACCCTGTACAAAACTTCCAATGGGAAGCATGCATTGTGGGAACTACTGATATCTTCTCTTGTTTGGGACTGCCTTGAGAGTCTGGAAGTAGGCCCCATATATATAACTTTTTGTGAAAAAGGGACCCGTAGCTACATGTTGTATACCATAGATTTTTGACCAAATTTGACACAAATTTGCCATTTTTCTTTCAAATTTTGACCTTTTTAGTAAATTTGGAAAATTGTGGCTTTAGATTGAGAAAATTTGACTAATTTTCCAACAATTTTTAGAAAATGTTGGCTTCTGATTGAAGGAATGTGACTAATTTACCAAAATTTGAGCTTTCTGCATGATGAAGTTTCAATTTGCATTGAAGGAGCCCTGGGATGGAGCCCCGGACGGAGAGTGAGAAAGAGCTATTAAAGGGAATATTTAATTTGACAAATTCTAGTATCTTAAAATTATAAATATAAAAGGACGTATTGAATAAAAATTAATGGGGGAGTGCATGTTTGAGATTCTTGCCAACATTCCTGGTCCAGGACCATAAACCAGGTTGATGTGCATAGTCAGTAGACAGACAGGAGCAGAATGTCCCCTTGGAAAAATTTTATGGGGGAAACCAAGAAGGAAAATATGAATATTCATGCTAAATCATACCTTTTCAGAATTCTTTAGAGGATGCATTCAATTTGACATTTGACCTCTGTACAAACTTCAGTGCCCCTTTCCTGCATGAACCATTGGAGTGATATCATGGTGCCCACTTTTTTTTCAATCCTATAGTCTAGGAGCCAGCAATCCGTATCTCGCTTAAAAAAGGTTTGACCTTACAGCCTCTGCTCTAAATTTTTGACCCCATACATGCATAGTGTATATGTTGGGGGTCTGAAAAGTGATGTTGGATTAAATAAGCCTCTTGCGAAAAAATAGAAATCCATGATGGCATCCAAAATGGTCGCCTTTTTTACCTAAAAGCATTTTTTATGTATGACTTTTGCTTACAACTTCCAAAAATAGTACTGTTTACGTCATTTAAAAGCCAATAAAATGTTCTTCAAGATGATACCAATTTTGGTATAGTTTAAGGTTGTTAAGGGTAGAAAATTAGGTTAAAAGGGTGTTTTTTAGCATTTTTGTATCGCCTGCTTTAAGGCAGAAAGACACATAGGGATCACTTTGTCCCCTGTAGTCTGTTGTTGATGTCTGTTGTTGATGTCTGTTGTTGATGTCTGTTGTGAAAAAGGGTTAACATTTGCCTCTAATATCCACATGCTTTAATGGATATAAACCAAATTTGGGTCACAGGTGCAACATGACATCCCTCATTTGTTGATGAGGTCAAAGGTCACATACCAAGGTCAAAGGTCGTGAGGTCAAGTTGTAAAATAGGCTGAAAATGTCAAATTAAAGCGGCACTGGCACATTTTCACAAAATATGAAATTTCTTCAATGTGCTCTCATATGATAGTCTAGGCCATTGGAAGAACAGAGATATATTTTACACATAAAAATAACATACCCAAAAACAGATAGGGACATTGATATGAGGATAAAGACATCAGGTAATTTGTAGGCCAACTTTTAAGTTTTCCATAACTTTAATCAACAAAAGTGTATATTACATGAATATTTTTGACTCGTACTCACTGATATTAAAACCACAAAGGTTATAGACCGATCAAACAGTGTGCATAGCGTGGGAAACATGCATACGGTGTGCGTGTTCTTGTGTTAAACGCCATTTTCATCGTCTGCTGAATTTAACGTCGCCGGCGACGTTAAATTATAAAATCGTTCTGTTTACCCATAAGGAAGCTGATTGGTCTTAATCATTTCGGGTGAGGGCTTTGTATATAAAAGCTTTACAACCATGCGAATATGTAGGCCTACCAAATAAGAAGTCATTCTCAAATGTAGTGACTACGTGCGCAAGTAAAAATAGACACTTCGTAGGTCCCAAGCCATATCTAAACTTGGAGCATAGATACGAGAATTTAGG
>JAMKCH010048016.1:0-20303 GCA_023653785.1 Ophioderma brevispina
GTATTCTATCCATGGAAACTTTTAAAGTCTCCATGGTGTCTTTGCGATTTTGGATTTCTTTCCATGGAAACAATGGTGGTGTCTTTACTGTTTTTGCTTCCATTCCTAGCTCGTCTGTTTCACTAATTCAAAGAGCGACTGCCATTGGTCAATGGTACGTACGTCCAATAGCCCGTCTGTTTTGGCTAAATTGCCCGGCTATTCGGGAATGGCCGCGGCTGTTAGGCCGTCTGTTTAATAATTCGTACGTCCAATAGCCCGTCTGTTTTGGCAAAATCGCCCGGCTATTCTGGAATGGCCGCGGCTGTTTGGCCCGTCTGTTTCATAATTCGTACGGCCAATAGCCCGTCTGTTTTGGCAAAATTGCCCCGGCCATTCGGGAATGGACGCGGCTGTTAGCCCGTCTGATAGGCTATTTTACCAAATTTATATAGCTCTGTAGGGGGCCTACAATTGGGGTGAAATTTTGAAACTGGTGTGTTGCAGGTCCTTCTCTCCTATGTCCATGGGGCTATTCCATGTCAATACTCAAGATGTCCACAGGAACATGTAATGGATTTTTAAAAAAATTTTGTGTGGTGACAGATATTGATAAAAAATGAAAATCCTGCAATTTGAGCTTCATACCGCTTTTCGTTCTCCCGCAGGTCTATTCAGAAATTTAGGGGGGGGGGTCACCACCAAAATGGTGTGTGATGCAAAAGTTAATTTTGAGAGGGGCATAAACTTGTAATGGACCCCCCCCCCCCCCACACACACACACACACAAATTTGAAAATCACTATCTTGGTATTTTTGGTGTAAAATTCAAATCTGGCATCAAAAACATGATAGTTAAGTTACTTTAAAAGTTGTTTGGGTTTAAAATGCAATATTTTTCATCTGGAACCAAGTTGGGGGGGGGGGGGGTCAGAACTCCAAAAGTAACAATATTTTTAATGTCCATTGCACAGCAGGACTTTCTACCAGTACAATAATAAGCACAAAAGTATTAAGTGAGTGATAGCCCATTGAAAAATCCTAATTTTGCATTTTGACATATATTGACCCCCCGAAAATCAATGTTGACATTCGACATCAACCCTCTACTTCAAATATGGTGAAGATGCTCATAAAGAAACTACTCTTGAACGAACCAGCTTGGTGTCGTGATGTATTGACATTCTTAGCACAAGACCAATTTTGTTGATCTTCCCATAGAATGTATACACTGTGCAAGCACAATGACTTCAAGGTCACATATACCTTTGTGTGGCAATCTTTAGTATTTTGTTGTGAAAAAACAAAGACACCAAGCTAGTTCTTCCAAGGAAAGTTGTTAAATGATATATCTTCAACATATCTGAAGTAGAGGGGTGATGTCAAATGTCAACATTGGTTTTCAGGGGGTCAAAATGTGTCAAAAAAGTACAATTACCATTTTCAATGAGCTGTCCCTCACATATTACATGTACTTTTCCAGGCCCTGAAATTCGTCGGAGTCTGCGAGAACCTATTCAGGTTCTCGCAAAAGGACCTTTGCGAGAACCTTGAGAACCTTCAAGTTCTCCGCTTTTAGGTTATCATAGAAGGAGTTTGCGAGAACCTAACAAAAACCATTCTCAATTATATTGAAATAAAGAAATGGCGTGTACTAGTCTTAAATAACAGGAAATCATTCGCGGCTACCCTGGATAGGATGTATTTAATACTTTTCAATTTTTCCAAAAATTCATTGAATATTTATCGGTACACATATCAAATGGGATAATATATCTTTTTTTCTTAAAATATTGCAATTGTTTGCCTAATGAAAATTGCGGAAATGACCCATACTTAAACATGAAATCAAGGGTCTATGTAATGTTTTTATCTAGGACCGGATGTCACGAAAAAAAATCGCGAATTTTGGGTCTATCACTATTTTTGTTGTCCATCGCGAAGTTTCACGATTTTGTAAAAAAACACCTTTTTTAATGTTTAATTTGCCAATAACAAACAACAAACTGATTAGTAAATCATTATTATGCAAAACGTCGGCGAAAATTGATGACTCACCAAGCTTTCAAGAAGGCAAAATATAGTCCAAATGTTATTGATTAAATCCTATGTAAACCCTACCTCGAACCTTGATTCGTTGACACACGGACCTATTTTCCATTGAAGCGTCATGATATATGGGTTGCGGCTTTGGGCATTAAACGAAAATATTGACGCATGCTATCAAATCTATCAACGTGCGGTATCGGGTCTTTGTTCATAATTGGTTTATTCCATGGATATATCTTTGAAATTAAACAAATTCGGACTTCTGTAGGAATGCGGAAGAGATGAAAGACAACTTCATACACTGGGCCCTTATTCAGGGCAAGAGGGGAAAACCCGTCACTTTTCTATCCGGGCCGGGGATTCCACATGCCCACTGGGATTCCCACGTGCGAAAGTAATTATTCTCTTGGTACATGATGTATGCAAAGCCTCAGCCCGCGCAGTGCATCTACATCTGATTCAATATTTTTATTCATAATAGAAAGGAAAAATAACAGTGATAATGATGTTGCTTCTCGACATTTTTCAGCCGAGATAAAGTAAGAAATAGGATGTCAACTGTTGGGGGGAAGTTTGAGCAATTTTTTGGCAAAAACTTTTTTCGTGTTCCTGGTTGACCAGCAGGGCAAACATTAGGAAACGGATTTTCGCGATTTTTGACTTTAAAAATCGTGCATTTTCGCCCCGGATTTTCGCGAATTTCGCGCATTTCAAAATACCGGCCGCGCATTTTGGCCGTTTTAAATCGCGCAAAACGCGGTGCCGATCTTGATCTTGTGATCTTGTTGATTTTCACACATTTTTGCTCGAACGGAGCCGTTTTGTTTTCTCGTCAATGAAATTTTGGGGCAACCTTTTACAGGCGACCGGTTTTCTCGGGTTCCGCGTCGAATTTCCGGCCCTGTGGTTCCTTCTAATTCTGCTCATACTTGGATTGAAGTTCTACTATGTGACTCCGATTTATCACTAAAAAAATCTTACTTTTGGCCCTGAATTAACTAAGTTTCATACTAGGCCTCATTAACTCTAAAAGGAAACAATCTGCAAACTTTTGAATTCACATTTGAATTATCTACACCATTAGTACCCACTAGATAATGATTTTCAAAGTTGTGGGGTCTCCATTACTTATCTGTGCTCTTCTAAACTTTGTCTTTCACACTGGGCAGCACTTTTTATTTGCCAAATTCCAAGATTTTTTTTTTTTGCCAATACTGGAAAAACGAATGGAATTAAGGATTTGCATAGCTCATTAATTACACCACCCCACCTTAAACAAGAAAACATCCATGACGGTGTTGCAGGGCACATCTCGACATGGAATAGCCCCATGTTTTTAACTGAGACAAATCACTCTCAAGCTTCTACAAACAGCAGCAGGTTTATCATGCCCGGTTGCTACATCCATATAAATGCCCACACACTGGTAACTCAAATGCACACACTGGTAACATTCACATAAATTACCAAATACATACCCTGTGGAACTGAGATTTTTATGGTGCATTTAGCCGGGCAATATCAAATCAACTATGAAAGGTTAGAGGATAGTAATCTGAGATTTTGATCCATAGACCCTTAGTTTCAAAGGCAAGGTCTCCAACAACAAGACCATGCCACCCTACATCCTTGTCACTTATTTGCTAGCAATGTACATTTAGTTTGCTTTAATTTGATCCCAAGCCTACATTTTGTGTTTGAAATGCCTTACAAGTTTTTTTACACTATCTGAAAAACTTGAGTTTTGGTGGGCGTTTTCCTCTTTTCTTGAAACAAAATGATTGTCATGAATTGAAACAAATGTTTCTTTACACTACTTTTGATGTCTTTTGTGCTTAGATATAAGCAGATTCAAATTTTCCTGTGGCAAGACCGTGTGATATAATGTGAATAAATATGTGTCAGCATTTGGCAAAGAGAAGCATAATCAATCATGATGACACTCTCCCCAAAGAATTGTCGAAAAAATTGCATTTGCATTAGACACCAACAAAATCATGTTCTATGTTGTGAAATGCTTGTGTGCAATCTAACAAGAAATGCCAAAACGTTTCTTTACACTACTTTGGGGCAAATCTTTTTGTGCCTACAGCAAATGGTTCCCAAATTTTTGTTGTGACAGAGCTTTTAATACGATATCTTAAAATCTGTGTTGGCATTTGAATGCGCCAAATTCGAATACAATAATAATCTTGTTCCTAAGAATATCAAAAATTGACATTTTGGAAAAAAATTTGGCCAAAACATCAAAAGCTAAGGAGACATAGGCACATGCTTAGCTTAAATTTTGTTTAGCAAATTGCCGTCTGCTTCATTGGACAACGAGTCATGTGGTTATCTATATTATTAAAAACGCAACTTTGCATGGGAGCGCCATCGGATTGGGAATTGTATTGCGTTCCTCTTTTTTCCAGCGTGCACCGGCAATCCTCGCCCAATCATAAAAATTTGCTTTCACAGCGCCCGGCGTAATTCCGATCGTCTTTGAGGCGCCCCAATTTACCCGGACGTAGTATCATTTTGATATAACGGTGAAAGGACCTATTTTCCCATTGTCGTCTTGAAAGCACCTTTAAACAGTTGTTTAAAAAGTTGTTTAAAACAGTTGTTTAACGGGGTGAAATGAACAAAAAGTTGGTTCAGTTCAACCCGTTGAAACAAAATTGTTTTTCAAATTTTGAACAACGTTTTCTCTGGTATGACGGTCTAAAACTTCTATGTCAGAAATTGAATGTGCGAAATTATAAATCAACTTCGATTTCGGGGTTCCGGCTTTAGCGGCGCGCTATTTGAAGAGTATAAGCTGTGGGCAGCCCCGATGACCTTTGACCCTGGCACATGACCTTGATCTCAGCAACATATGAGGATCGCATGGTGCACCTATGACAAAGTTTTGGTTCCAATTGAACTTTCAAGTTTTCAATTGAGATCAAGTTTACATTTTAAGACCATGTTTCAACTGACCTAAATGACCTTTGCCTTTCACATGACCTTGACCTAATCAACATATGAGGGAGCGCACCACTATGATCCTCCCATGGGAATACACGCATTTTTGTACGGGTTCGGTCACACAACACAACTCCCTGCAATACTTGAGACTTCGTGTTCGGTATCAAAATAAAGCGCTTTTTCTGAAGATTTAGAAATTTTGGCATGAATATTGGTGTTGACCATCTACTTTTCATGTTATTTTCACATTAAAAACGCACAAGCTAAATTTACCACCCCGCATCACTCATATCTAGGAATGACCACCCGGGCAAATACGCGGCCGTATCTTGATGTTGCGATGAACCTGATTTGGTTCTCATGTTATGCAATGTTGGACATTAATTTCTATCGTCCATGTGGAGATCATGCGATTTGTAGCTCCCGTTATGAAGAATGACCAGTAGAATCTTGTCTAGCCTTGCACTTTTTTAGCCGACTTGCGATATTACATAAAACGAGGATGATTAGTGGTGCGCCCCCTTAGAACACCCCATATTGACGAGAATTTTAAAAATGAGTATTCATGTAATTTCTAATATTTTTGTTAAGTACTGGCCAAATTTGAATGCAATTGCTCTTATAGTTTGCTTATTACAAGTTCTTTAAAATCGATATCAGTTCCTGAACTATGCCGAAATTCGTCCTGTAAGCAACGGCATATCGGGTTTGCTTGGTGCAGCGCATGTTGTGATGATTTTATAAAGAGATGATGATTAAAATCGTCTTTACACGCTAATAGCTGAAGAGTTTACTGGTATAAAATATGCTGCCATTTTTGAAAGTATCTTCATGAAAAAGGGATCTTTTATTAAAATAATCTGACGTTTAGATTGCGTAGTTTGCTTGATATAAGAACAATGATCTGCAAAAAAAAAATGTCACAATGAGCTATATTTAAAGATTTCACTCATATGTTCCCCCCCAAGTCTGAAGTTGTTAATTCGACCTGTTATGGAAATATACAAAAGATTTAGTCTCTTAAATAATGATATAGGCCTATTTAGGCCCCATTAAGCAACCCCCCAAAAAAACCAAACCCCCAAATTAATCTTTTAATGAAGAAAGTTTTCCCAATGCGTAATCTGCTGTTACTATGCAACGCATTACGCGCAATAACAAACACACATTGCCAGCCGCATGCGCCCTTTATCATTATTTTAATGGGGGTTGTTTCCTTCCCCGACAAGAACAAGACCGGGTGTCTCGGGCCCGGTCCCGTTTCGTAGATCAGAAAAACGGACTTAAAAAGGCGAAAACATCCTCTCTCGAAAAAGACACCCTTATTTAAATGCGACTACAAAATCTCTGTTTTGATCCATGCTTTTAAACAACCAGGTTCTTCTTTCGTAGAACCTATACATGTTTCAAGGGCCTATGTAGGCCTAGAACATAATTGAGCTGCATGCACATAACAAAATGTTCCCATTTTAGTTCTACTTAGAAACCATTTTATAGACAGGGTTTTCTATTTAGGAAAAAGTTCTGAGTGGCACCGTTCTATTTTATTTGTGTGCAATATTAATGTTTTGGAGTAGAACTGAACCGCAACCATATTATTTTAAAACGTAAGTGCATATAGGCCTATGTCTTCTGCACTGTGTGGTCACCCCCCCCACACCACCTAAATAAACGTTGTCGTTTGGAATTTTTGGATTTTTTTACCATTTTTACCGGAGTTTTCTACCAAAAATTAGGTTATTTTGAGGGTACATCAATAAGAACGCAATAACAGGAAAAACATTAGAAAACGGGTTATCTTAAATCACAACAAGGGGCGAATCGGTACTCATACATTACTAGCCTCAGGATCTAGCCTATCCTAGGCCTACTGTCCGTACGGATACCTTAAGGTCTTCTAAAGCTTGATGTACAGTTTTTGCACTACACCTCTGCTTGCTCAAATCTAAATTTAAATCTTGAAGTTTTCATTTGAGACTCACGCACAATTTTTCAAAAACCCGAAATACCAATCATAACGCCTCTCAAATCAAATATTTGCAGGTATTTAGTAGAATTTACCACGAGCACGTCCGATCATAGCGTCCTTATAAGGGAGCGCACCACTAATGACTCTCCTATAGGAATACACGCATTTTTTTACGGGTTCCGGTTACACTAAACAACTCCCTGCAATACTTGAGACATCGTGTTTGGTATCAAAATAAAGCGCTTTTTCTGAAGATTTTAGAAATTTTGCCTGAATATGGTGTTGACCATCTACTTTTCACGTTATTTTCACATTAAAAACAAAACACCAACACACCAACATTAAAAATAAATCGGCACATGTTTAGCATACATTTGGTTTTGGCATGTAATTTGCTTTCATTTGATACCAAAATCAAGTCTCTATGTTGAGAAATACTTGTTTTATGCTCAAAAATTGATTTTGGGGTATTTTCTTTGAAAAAATCCATTAAATGGCTAAAAAGTTTATTTTACACTACTTTTGGACATCTTTTGTGCCTATGCGCAAGCGGATTCCAAATCTACTGTGTCAGAGCTTTAATATGACTTCAAAAACTGTGTTAATATATGAATGTTCGACATTAGAAATACAATAATAATGCAAAATTTCCCCTAAAAATGTCAAAAAATTGGTTTTTTTGGCAAAATTTTGACATTTTTGGCCAAAAAACAAACTTTTTAAAAATTGGCACGTTTAGCACATATTTGGTTTATCCATGTAATTTGCTTTCATTTGACACCAGAATCAAGTCTCTATGTTGAGAAATACTTGTTTTATGCTCAAAAAATGATTTTGGGGTATTTTCTTTGAAAAAATCTCTGAAATGGTAAAAAAGTTTTTTACACTACTTTTGGACATTTTTTGTGCCCAGGCACAAGCAGATTCAAAGTTTACTGTGTCAGAGCTTCAATATGACGTCATAAAATTTATGTCAGCATTTGAATGTGCGAAATTTTAAATACAATAAACATGCAAAATTTGCCCTAAAAATGTCAAAAAATGTGCTTTTTTGGACCAAAAATGGACATTTTTGGTCAAAATTAAGAAAATTAGAGACTATGAACATATTTGCTGTACATTTTTAGTTTGATAGCACAATTTGCTTTCATTTGACACCAAATTCATATTTCTGTGTTGTAAATTGACGATTTTATGTTAAAAACATGATTTTGGGGTATTTTCATTGAAAAAAGTCTATGAAATGGTAAAAAAGTGCTGTTTCCACCACTTTGGGACACTTTTTATGCTTGGAAACAAGCAGATTCTAAATCTACATGGTTACAGCTTCAAAATGGTACCAAAAAACCTGTGTCCGCAGGGGGGTGCAACGAAAATGAAAAATAAGGCTCTTTCAAATTTCAGCTGATAGCCTTTCCATGAAACCCCGTGTTTACAACCCACTTAATGTTTCCAACTGTGAAATGATCTGGGCTGAATGTATTCTTGAAAAATGTACCCTCAAAACCTGTCTATATTACCATCCACCATACCGTAACACAAACTCCCTCCCCCAGCTCAGTACCAGTGATGGCTCAGCCCTCGCTCTGATCACTCTGATCAAATTGATTGTTTTTTGTGATTCACATCAACCTTTTGGATCCCTCTTTTTTCATTATCCTTATTGATCCACGTCTGATTTTAAATCCAGCTTTAGTCTACATCAACACATTCCCAGCCAACCTTTTTTTTTGGTCATGGCAACCTCATTAATGAACCATTTATACAAATGACCCCAATTTGTGATTGTGGTATTTTAGGTGCATGTCATCCATTGTTTCTATTCATACTGCACTCATGTTCAACCATCCAACCCCAGATAAGTCAAACGGCCAATTTGGCTTTATAGAAAAGCTGATTGGGAATCAGCTAAAGGTGTTTATATGATTTTACTTTTGATGATAGTAGTTATTTAACTCTGCTTTGGAATAAGTTTCATAACTTTTTCATGCAACTAGTCTGAATTTGTTCCACAAATACAGTTGCATGTAAAGCCAAGGACCCACCTTGGCTGAATTCTGTACTTTTTCTACCTCCTAACAGCCAATGCCACCAGACCAAGAGCATGGTTTTTTGTTTCCACAAAAAGAGACCCACTGAGTCTGACTACCTTTCCAGTGGGGAGGGGAAAGTGCACGGCAGTCCTAGTGAACGAGTCATTCTGTGAACTTCTGGATGGATCTCCATAATCTGTCTTGGAACCTCCATATTGATGCATGTTGTAAGAAGCAGAACAGCCATTGGTTTTCTCCACAGGTCCTTCCATAGTGATCCCCTTGTTACCCGTCGTATATTATACCTGGCTCGGTCCGCCCTATCTCCGGAATATGGAGGTATCACCTATCACCCACTCAACCAGACACTTACTCTGTGATTTTGCTACTATTTGTCACCTGTACAAGATTCTCAACAACCTTTGCTCCTCACCTAACCTTTTACCCTCATCCCGGCCTGGTCTCCGAATCTTAACAGTTGTGCTCTCTCACTCCTTTCCGCGTTAGTCTTAGTCAGAAGTCCTTCTACCATATGCTCCCTCATTATGAACGACACCTTTCAATGATTTGATCGCTTTCCGTCTTTCTTAGCTTTCAAATCAGCTGTTCGGGCTCATTGTTTGTTAGCCAGTTGTCCATGCTTCATTCGGCTCGTCCTTCCTGAGTTTTTCATTGTTCCATCTTGTTTTGTGTTATATTTTTAGTTCGCATTATAGGTATTTGGGACCCCTTCATCTTATTGTTTTGGTGCACTCTTGGGGCTTCGCCTGGCCTACCGGCCAAATGTTATAAATACAAAAAAAATCCCATTTTTCTTGATTTTGGGTGATATTAGACATTTTCATGTTACGTATGTAACATCCTGATCCTTAAAAAAACCTTTTTACTTGTTTGGACAGGATGATACCCTGGTCTAGGAAGCCGGCCCCCTGGGGGTGACTGGTAATGGCGAACCCAACCCTTGCGTCAACACGGCCAGGGCCGTCCCCAGAGGGGGTGTGTGGGGGGGGTGTGACACCCCCCCATTTACCAATCCTGTCGGCAAATGTTGACTTGTCGGCGATAAGGTATACTGTCGGCGCAACTGATTGATGGACGGATTAGTCGTTGCACTTTCCCACATCTTATGTTGCTTGTTTTGTTTCATAGCTGGATAAAGACTGCTGAGGTTGCGGCCGACCAGCTTCACCCCTCCCCCTTCAGAATTTGATCCGAGTGAAAAAATTTTGGGTCGACCTGGCTGAGCGCAGCGACCGGAAATTTGCTTAATAATTCTTGAATCCGGCCATGATTTCTTGTCGAACACAGACTCACACCCCCCCCATTAAAAATGGTCTGGGAAAGCCCTGAACCCGGCCATGGGAGTGGCAAGATTAACCACTGTAACTCACTGTTATTGTGAATAGAGACAAAATGCTAACATTGATTCAGTACCTATATGTATGGTGTTACTTACGACAGTTTATTAGTTCGCTTTTCTTCAAATATGGCTGCCCCACCCCCCCCCCCCCCCCTTCACCCCCCCCGCCCACCGCCCCCCCCCCCGCTTGTTCTGTTCAAAATGGCTCTCTTTCTGTGAGAAGTAAAAAACAGGGGGCATTGCATTCAGATAGGATTTACATACTTTTGTTGTGAAATTATGAAGCATATTCTATTATTGAGGCGTAAATTTACCAAACAAAACGATGTACGTTCAGTATTAGACTTAAAAAGGGACATAATTGCATGAGAAAAAAAATTTGAACATCATGAAGGACCCTTACGGAAATCACTTCCACTAGGGTTGAAACAATTGGATGTTTACATTCTTCAAACAGGAGAGTTCCGGGGGGGGGGGGGAGGGTGCAGTTTGTGGCAATTTCTGGGGGAACAGAAAAGCAAGGTGTTCCATCCCTGACAGAATTTTACACGTGTACTACTATCTATCATGTTTTGCGACCAATTCAAAAGCCTTCAGACCGGGATTCACTGAGGCATTTGTTAAAAAACCTTTTAGGCTTGTATTAGATATTGATCTGCAAGTGAAAGATGGATTAGCCGGGAGTAGGCTCGAGATTAGCACATATACAATAGCAATGGTCTGTGAGCTGATGACACCTGCTTTTCAAGTTGGGAAGTTCTGGCAGTATGTCAGCATCCTTGTTTCAAGAATTGCCACAAACTGCCACCTCCCCCCCAGAAACTACTTCCCCTTTTTTACTGTTTTTACAATGTAAACATCCAATTGTTTTTCACACTCATGGAAGGAATCAGTAAGGGTCCCTTTTCATTATGTCAATTATTTTTCTTGCCATTATGTCCCTTTAAGGACTCATTTAGGTCCAAGGTTGGGTAATTTTCAATGTCCATGGCTAGACCAACTAATGCCTTATCCCAGGGCCCGCCGGATTTTACTGAAGTGGTTCGCGCATACGAAAAAAGAAGTAGCCATTTTTCTCAGTTCCCTGTGAAATATTTGGGCTACAAAAAGGTTAGGAGTGAAAAAAGTTTTGAATTACTCGTGGGATTACAAATCAATGTGGTTTGTAGCTCCATCTCAAATGTGAATTGAATTTAGCTTTGTGGGGTGTGAAGACTGTTACAGATGGGGTTATGGTGTTGGAAAGGGTTAATATCACCCAATTCGAAGATCTCTCTTAGTTCAATCAGGCATCCCCCTTTAGATGTTTGGCATTGTGGCACGGTGTGCCCCCCCTATTCCTACTAGTTTGTCCAGGATAGTTTTTGGATGGCGTCGGAGGACAGCGATTCACAATATTTATTACTTACTCCTGGGATGCGGTCTGTGGGCGGGGTAGTCGTAAGGTGAGAATGGAACCACCCTTAGCCAGCGAAAGTAGTCAGGCAAATGAAGGATCCCGGGTAGTTGTTTTCATAAGTTCTCAGTGTTTCATTTATTGCTCTTAGTTACGAGCAGGATCATCGTCAGAGCAATATCACAACCTGTACAACGAGATACAGTCAAGCAATGACATTACTACCTAGACCACAACCTAGGCCACAGCATGTGTCCAATGCAATGGTGCAAAGCCCCCACAGCCGGATTACCAGGATGAATTGAACCACTAATAATAATCGGAATGACCGACAGTCCACCACGACCCTCACACCTGACCCCACGATGGCCCATCGCAACACACCACTACCTCGCACAACCCCTGCCCAACCAACTATGACACATTGTACGTCCACGGATTTTTGTCCCCCTAATAACTTACTATGGTTTTAACACTAAAATACTAAAACATCAGCAATAAATGGCTATACCAAATGTCAACCTACATGGCCCAGCTCAGTGGTTTTGTGCTTGAATGTAGTCTCGATGAAAATCCAAGAACTGGAAAGTTCTTGTTTCCATAGAAAACCATAATTTATTAACATTTTACAATCATCAAAAAGTTTTGTTCGAACCTCGTTGGTACAAAAAATTGTTAATGTTTATTGTTACCACACAGAAGAGGGTTACTCCAGTTGTAATTTTCCATCTTTATTTCAAAATTTCAGTCCCCCCTTGCGGATTTTGTTCCCCCCCCCCCCCCCCCTCCCGGCTATACTGCAATTCCTTACATATGCCAGTTTTTCAAATAGAAATATTGAAAAGAAAAAACAAGAAACATACCCTACCTGAACGACCCCTAGATACCGTTGACCCTGGATGAAGAGGCAACAGGTAATGAACCAAGCCACTGGATCTCATACATGGAATTGGAAACCTGGCTTCAGTAATTTAGGGCCACTGAAACCGGGGCCATAATGGATCCTGCCAAAGAGAGCCCAAGCAGGTGGTTAATAGCCGGTCAATTTATACAAAATTTTGTTCGCATTGAAACATGGGATACCTGACATAACAGAACTACAGAATAATATAAGCCATTCAGTAGAGGCTCATTGTATTTGCGCGTATTGGATGGCATGTCTCTAAAACGTGCACCCGATACAACTTGCTAACAGTGTCTAATGGAATGCAGTTGTGGTTTCGTAGAACCAAGGATGTCCCCTCAAAGGGGCCGTTGTTCTACCATTCACCTATTATAGCATTCCTGTTGTGTACAAATCCATTGTATAGAATCCAGTTGACACAGGACCCATGACCACATGCTCCCCAGGACACTTGCTTCCAAGTCTGAAAATTCCTTTGACTATCCCATACGCCCAAGCAATCTCATAATTCTGACCATTTTGGGGACATGACGGCTCGGTAGGACACCTGATAACCTTTGACTCACTCTTGAACGCGCTAACACCACCCACATTGTACTTTTTTGGGGCACTACCCAAGGACCAAATGCCAGAAAATATGTGTAATATGTGGAAACAGTGGGCAATTATGTTTTGGTGTAAACATTTGTACCAACAGAACACACACTAACAAAACAATCACACATACCTCTTGCAAAGGTTTTATTAGTTACCTTGCTACAAGGCCATAAAGCGGTGGCTTCTCATTGAATGAGGGGGCGGTATTTTCTGCCGAGTGTCCCGCTCATTGTCCCGCTGTTTTCTTTTCATCCGGAGGCAGAACAGTGGAGACGGAATCTTTGGAATATGAACCGTGTGGACGTGGACGGCGTATATCCTGGGATGGCTCTGTCCTGTGGTATGGGACCTCAATCTGATGGTGTGTGTGCTGAATAAGAGCAACTTGACCACTAGGGCCGCTTTGAGACTAACCACCGGTGATGACTGCTGGTGAGCGCACCTTGCTGAGATTTGTAAATCTACGAATTACATGTAAAAGAGAACAAAATTTGTGGTATTACATATTGGTATTTGGCAAGGGCCGAGCAAGCATTGTGGTCACGACTGCCCTTGCCTAACCCGGCTATTATATTCGACGACCGACTAGCTATGAATGGAAACGAAACAGGTCCAGTGCACCCATTGGATTACGTCCATAATACAAAATCATAAGTACGTCATAATACAGAAATGTTTATGATAATGGAATCAAGGGGTTGTAATCCGATGGGTTGCACTAGCCGTTTCGTTTTTTCGTTGAATATCATAAGCCTGCAACCCAACTTTTTAATAATTGGTAATGGATTTATTCTGCCATCCCCCCAAATTATATCCCTGCTATGGCCCTGAATTGGTTTTGGATATTGAAATCAAATGTTTAGGAATACACATGAAATCACTGGAATTGGGACACACCGCAGATCCATTTCATCATGCACGATTGTTTGGAATGTTCCTAGCTTGGTAAATAAATCCCTTTTATGTGTCCAATGGTTTTTTTCAAAAAGGTTTGACATACCTGCATAAGTGACACGAATGATGTTGCTCATCACATTGTTGCTGTGATTGTCCCATAGTAATAGCTGCCAGGGGAATAGCTTCTTCCTGTGGCTGTATGTGATTTGTCTTACTATGTTTTGGCAGCAGTCCACGAATGCACTGTTCCCATTTGTTTTGGCAGATCGGAATCTGCTAAAAAAACTTCCCGAATTGCATCATGTCCGATACTTCAGTTCATGGCAGAGGAGGGAAGAGGACATCACTGCCCATTTCAGAAATGTCATCATTGTGTTTTATTGGGGCACGGTACTTGCAATCACCACCACCGAACCTTGGCAAATTGGCAATGCTTCCCTTTCTTGAATTTGAAGCACTTCATCTGAAACAACTTGTTCTGAATCAACCATCACCAGCCAATACCCGATCGCTTCAAACCCCTACTTTCATATGGTTTGGTCACTGTCAACATTGCCAAGTCCAATCCTAAACCCTCCACGTTTCTCTGTGCTCTTGGAAGAGGGGAGTCGAGGAGCTTTGCATCGTTGGATTGAAGGGCATCAGGTTTGATCACGGCTTTTGGGGGGTTTACAGAGGTTTCCACTTTCTGTTTGAAAACTCTCATCATTGTTGTAAACTTCTTGGTTAACCTCTTGTAGTCTGTGAATGATTTCTTCCTCACTTAATCCACTAACATCATCATTATTTAAGCATGATCTGAATTCACGTTCTGATTTGGGCAACTGTATTTGTGTATCAAAAATCATTTGGCATCAAATTTGTTAAATGTTCATTAACCTGCTCACTGTTAAGTTCTGGCAGTTTCATCTAAATTTTTTGATCATATTTATTTTCACTTTCAGTACTACATTAGTTCCAGATGGAACTTTGCCTGTTTGTTCTTGTTCATCTACAACTCAACATGATGATTTCCTTCAATGAGAACCCTGTTCTGGTTGTCTTCCTGATCACGTCCTGTCTTATCAACTTCACATTACCATGGCTTCCATTTTCCCAAGGCCTGGTTCTCATCAGCACGGTGCCAGTCATATGCCTTCACTGTCAGCATCTTCTCTGTGGGGATTGCAAATATTTTTGATGCAAAGCTCTTATAGTTGTCAGCAGCTGATCTTGTGTTTTCTGATGATCTTGAGGCTGCTGGAACATTGAATCCTCAACGGATCATATTCGCAGCAAGCTTTTGGATGGTCTATCTGGTATTGGTTCCTCAATCTCTCCAGCACTGGAGTTCACCACCTGTTGTATTTGACTGTTGTTGGTATCCGTTTTGTCTTCTGCCATTGTCATGATATCAGTTTGGACATTTGCTGTGGAAGGAAGTCACTGCCATGGCCATCCGGGTATAGATGTGATACTAGTGTTCTGTTTTGAAAAGGAAACAAAATGGCAGAATGGTGTTATTAAGAATTTTGATTTAAGGATTAATATTTTAATATGTCCTTATTTAATCTTAAAACAAGATTGGATTTAATTAAATGGAATTTTACATTGCTTGTGAAATTTGATATATTTTCTCACAAAGAACACAGTTAAGGTTAACCTTAATATAAACACTGTCCATTCATGGACCATCCCTCCCCCATGGAGAACTTCCATCTGGGGACACATATTTGTCAAGAGTCAAAATGAAAATTAAAGTTCCAATTTTTATCATTGTTTTTACCCTCAAAAGGGGGGCCATTTCGTGATCCACAGTCCTCATAATTAAAATAACAAGGCGAACTTGTAAATTTACGCGATTCCGTAAAACTATGTCCCCCGCCGAATGTCGCATCACTAACATGCATAAATGCAACTACAAACACCAACCATGGGGACACCCCACCCCCTCCTCAACAAACCCGCATCACCCCCCTCATCCCCACAACCCTTCCACCCCCCTCCTCCCACCACCCTCACCACACCGCCCCCCCCCCCCCAACACTCTGCCCCCGGCCAACCCCACCCCACCCTTCCCCCCTCTCCATCCCCCCCCACCCCGCCCCCCCTCCCCCTTAACCCATCCTCCCCTCCCCGTCACAAATCTCCTCCCGTTCCCCACCCAACCCCCCCTCACCCGCCTGCCCCTCCCCTCCCCACCCCCTCCTCCGCCCCCCTCACCCTCCCCCTCCCCCCCCTACCCATCCCTCATCCCCCCCCCTCTCCCCGGCCACCCACCCACCTCCCCGCCGCCCGCCAACCCGCCGCGCGACCTCCCGTCCCCCCCTTCCCACCCCCCCCCCCCTGCCTCCCCACAACACCCCTCCTCGCAAAACCCTGCCACACCCCCTCCCCAACAACCCGCAATACCCCAGACAGGCCCCGGCATTGGGCCAATGTTGGCAAACGACATTGGGCCCGACGTTTTTTTTGTGCCATGGGCCAACGTTGGAACCCAACATTGTCATTGGCAACATAGGACCAATGTCGAGCCAATAAAAAAAATGCCATTGGCCCAATCGAGCCCACATTACTAATTTCTTGCCACTCTGTATACTTATTACTGGACAGTTATTCTTATTTTTATTCATTAATTTTTTTGTAGGGAAGGAGGAGGGAGTGATCCATGACATTTCAATCATCCTAACTTTTGATAATGTAGGAGAATTTTGTCGTATCAATCTCAAGGTTGATTTACAATTAAGTAAGAAATGACAATGTTAAAAGATTTGCTGAAAACCATGTGTATTCTGTGGTGTTACAAGGAAAACATGAAATATAACTCTCGAACTCTCGATTGTTTTGCCTTTTTGAGCCATAAACAATCATTCTGTGTTAAATAGAATAAAATGCGTCCATTAATTAAGAAACTTGCATAAGCAGCTCAGTCTGTAAAGAACTAAAAATGATGATAATCAATAACTTCATAGGAATAGATGAGATGTCCCAAACCACACCCCCATATTCAACAATATTGGTCCCAGGTTGGGGCCAGCCGTTGTATTGCCAACAAGTTTTACATGTAAATTCAATGTTCACCCCAACGTTGGTCCGACGGTGGCTTGCCGACCCGACCCGATCCGATGACGCCCGACATTGGCCCAAGGTAGTCCTTGCAATGTTGGGCCAGCGTTGTATTTCCAACAAAGTTTACATGTAAAAATTTAAGTGCGCCCCAAACGTTGGTCCGACGGTGGCTTCGCGACCGATCACCGATGATTGCCGACTTGGCCAAATGTAGTCTTGCTATCTGGGACCCCACAACCCCCCCCAATACCCCCCCAATACCACCCCCTCCCCACACACCCCCCCCCCATAATAGTAGTCGCATGTAGCGAATGAATTTTTTGCCTATCGAGGTCAACCGTTCCAGAGATACAGCAATTACTCATAGTTAATTAGCTCATTTGCATACCTAAGCCGCATCTAACTTTCAATTGCAAAAAAAGATGTCCCCCATGATACGCTTTCATGCAGCGTCAGAATTTTGAGTATCCAATGTCAGTGTCATAAATATAGAAATACCTGATTTTTTGCATATTAAAATTAGCTCAATTTGCATACTCAATTTGCCCAAAATACGTCCAAACTCTAATCAGGTCGAGAACTCTCAGCCCGCTTCCTTTCCACCAAAGTACATCATTATACGCCTTAAAAACTCCAGATAACTTGCAAGAAAGGGTTAACATTTTTAAAAATGTTCATAAATATGCAAATTAGATAGTTTGGCTTCTATTAGCATATATTAACGCAAACATTCTAATCGGGTCGACAACTCTTCAACCCGCTTCTTCCACCAAGTTACATCATGTTGCCCTTTACAGAACGCCGTATAAATCGTATACAATGTGGGTTAATTTTTTATCACAGCGGACGAACGGACGGACGCTGCCTGCTCATTTTATAGTCCCCTTTCGCCCATTCCGAACCGTTCGGGGGGGGGGGGGGGGGGGGGGGGGGGAGGGCGGGACCTAACATTTATAGCGTGCAAAATACCAGGTTTCTATTGAAAAGCGTTGTATGATAACATCTGACCTAAAAAAAGTTGACATTTTATATTATCTAGAACCGTTGGCTTAAGAATGTGTACCTACATGTAATTTTGATCTAGTCTGGAAGAACTTTGTGATATTGTAATTTTTTTTTTTTTTTAAAACATTATTGTAGTTTTTTGTCTGTAAACGACAGAAATTACAACACAGTGGCCTATGGGTCATCATGATACAGACTTTACTCATCATCAAAACCCACAGTCAGAATTGAAATTTTGGAAATAATTCTTGTGTATACTGTATCTAAGTGACCCATAAACAAGAAATGAGGTGCCATGATCATGAAATACATCTTCAATTGCAGTATGTGGTTTTTGTTCATTCCATATAAGATATACAATGAACTTCAAATTTTCCAATTTCGCTGATGTAGTACACATTAAGTAACCATTGGTTACCGGTTCACACCTTGGCTCATGCACCTGTTCTGAATTGAATTTTTTTTTTTGCCATAGGATTTGTTTTTAGTGATCAATGTGATCATTGGCTCGAACCAAAGTTATTGTGAGCCAGTTGACCTGACAAGGGTCCTATAATTTCTAACGTGCTCTACATCTGCGAATAACATACAGAAAGTTGACATATTTCCTAAGTTTGTAGCTTAAGACACTAAGATTAGATATTCTGACAATTTGAGCAGAAATCTCATCTGCATACTTTCTTGCCCTGTGGGGCTCTAGATAATGTGTAATTGCCTGGGTGTCTTTAGTCTCTTATTAATGTCCCTATTTTTATGTGTAAAATATATCACTAAAAATTCACTATTCTTCCAATGGCCTAAGGGCCCATTTCACAGTAATTGCCAACTTTTTGTCAACCTGGGGCCCTAGGGGGGGTCATTTTTTCAAACTTAGTGTCAAGCTTTGTTATTTGTTTTCTAATGTGTGTAAGACTATAAATTTTAAGGAAAAATAGAAAGCACACCTGAATCTTTTCTCTTTTATTACTTTTTTCAGAGAGTTTGAAAATTGAGCCATTTTTGTAAAAAATGCAAATAGTTTTTTAATGGAAATTTAGATTAATTGCCAAAAGAAATTAGACTTGTCTTCATCATAAATGTGAAGTATGCACCTTCAGGCAATACCAGCTGAAATATGAACATTGATGCTTGAATTTTGACAATTTCTTGACATTTTTTGCTTCTATTTTATCCCAAAAAACAGGTTCTTGCAACAAAAAAGTTTTATTTATAGTCTGGGGCCAAAACCCCATTTTTTACCTGAACCCAAAAGTAGCGTCCGCACAATTTTTTTTGGCTGTTTCTGCATCCTGAAGACCTACTGATTGAGAAACTGAGGGGTGCCAAAATTGCACCTTTGAGCATTTTGAAATATCCAAGATGGCCGCCAAGATGGCCGCCACCACATAAATTAGCAATAACTCGGCTTCTAAAGCAGCTATAAAGATGATTCTTGTGTCTTTGTATGGGTTTTTGGTGTCAATGAATTCAAATTTGTACTCCTTTTTAACACTAAAGTCTTCCCTATACCGAAATCCAAGATGGCCGCCAAGATAGCTGCAACCACAATTATAATTAGATCATTGTATTAGCTTCTACAGCTAATACAATGATGATTCTAGTGTCTTTGTATAGGTTTTTGGTGTCGAAGAATTCAAATTTGTACTTTTTTTAAATACTTAAACCTTCCATAAAACCGAAATCCAAGATGGCTGCCAAAATGGCCAACAAATTGGCTGACACAACATTTGCTTAGCTGTAATCTCAGCTTCAGAAGTACATAAGATTATGGGTTTAGTGTCTTTAATTAGATTTTAATGGTCAACGTGTTCAATGATATCATTATTTATGACTTCAGGGAAACTCAGGCTGCTTAGCACAAATTCTTTACAAAAGAATCTCCAAACTTGCATTGATCCTCTCAATCCTGATAACCATCCAACTGGTTTGATCGATATCGTTTTGGTAGGATAGCCCCTGAGGTGGTGAATGCTGATAATGCAGTTGCTATAGGAGTTGAGCTAATGAATGAATATGAATCAAGTTTGGCAGAGGAGTTTAATAGTTCAAAATAAACCAACGTGGTGACATTGGCTTTAAGCAAGAAGCAAATTAGAATGGGATTTGTTTCTTCA
>JAMKCH010048017.1:0-10901 GCA_023653785.1 Ophioderma brevispina
AGAACCACATTGTGTTATTGACATTTATTCCTTAATTATTTGGAACATTGTGTTTTTCAGCTTTGAAATTCAGCATGCTTTAGTATTGAAGGGCTCCTGGTCCTAAGAAGATTTATTTTTTAAAATGGTACCTCCTGCCGTCTAGTGGGTCTGTTGTGCACTGGGTCAAGGGGCCTACTAGTCTATGTATAAACCACAAACACCTGTTATGAAAACAATTTGCAAATGCGAAGGCAAAATAAAAATCCTGCAGACTGAACACGGCGCTCTGCCTGGTTGAACTTATTGAACTTGCTAGTGGAAGCTAATCTGGAAATATAGCCAGGGAAATTGGAGACCTCAATTAGGTTTTTTTATAGAGTGGACTTTTCGCCATTTTTGAGTTTTAGGGAGGGTGATATGCTCCAATCCTTGTATGATTTCTGCCTATGATCTGTGACATTTGTATCAGAACCATAATGAAGTTGTTAAAGCTCCTTGAACAGGCTAATGGTCAGCCAGCTTGAACTACTTTTTACAACTAGATCCATCCAGAGTGACCACCAAACAAACAAAGTGTGGATATACGTACAGTTTCACAATAGTATATCGGCATGTTTTTTAATGATCGTATTGTCAAAGTCCGATTTGTTGAAATTTCCAAAATAGACATTTTCATTGACCACGGTCTTGCTCTTTCGCTTGTAAACAATAGTGCAATATGCAAATATTATTGAGATAGAACACCCAAAAAACGCAAAAACTCCTTCCCTAAAAGTTGCCACTTTATTGGAGTTTTCAACCGTTGTACGATTTAAATAAAAGGGGTTTCCGACTGGGGGAACGATTGCCTACTTGAATATTGAATTTTGGGCTACGCGCGTATATTTTTAGAGTACACTGCCCCACACTTGAAAACTTCATAAAGTGTGTCAACGTATTGGTTGAGGAGGTGTGTTTTCGGGCATCTATCTCAGCCATGATATTTCACGAAAAAAAAAAAAATTGTTTTACAAGCCGAGATATCCATGAAAGAGTAATACCGTGGCAACAAACGGTAATTTATATTTCGGAAACTTTCAAAACCAGTGACACTAATCATTGTAAAAATGGAAGGCGATGTAAGATAAAGAACGACGAACGACGAAAGGTGAAATGTGCATTTAACCTTCGAAATATTCTTAACATTGCACTCATACACATTTATTATTGTATAATAATATGAAATATGTATATTAGTTTTGCTCTACTCTTGGCTTGCGTAATTGTCCTTGTTTGTTAAGCGTCCATATGCTTTTGCGTTTGTGCGCTATTAATCCCGTTGCATTCATTGGCATTCACTTTGTAGTATATAAACGAAACATATAACTGGATATCCTATATTCACAGATAAATTCTTAGTAAAGCAATTACTTTTTGTGTCTCTCGTATTTTTATTAATTAAAAAAATCCACACTTAACCCGCGTTCAAATTTTAGTTTATAACTGTTTTAAGTTTACAAACTCAGGCTCAATCCCAATAAAATCAGTATCGGCAAGTAGTCATTCATACACAGAGTACTAACGACACAGTGGATTGTACTTTTACTATTTAGAGTTAATAAACAGTGCAAATTTTGAATTTGTTTTTATGTGTCTAGCCATAGTGTAATAGGCCTAGTAAGCATTTTCCCGCGTAAAGAAGCAAGCAACATCCGTTAGTATATTTTCGTTCTTTCATGACATACATTAGGACACCTTTAGAAGATTCCCAACAAATGTCATATGCACTTATTAACACAAAGAACCATGCCTGGCTTGCCACACATCTGTATTTTTGATTTGAAGTCGTCACGTCGTGAATGTTTTATAGGTGACCGCCAACCAATGTGGCATGGCTTTTTATCATTCATGAAACCCGCCTGGACATACATCAGTTATGTCCAACAAAATATTGAGTGAAGTGCGTTCTCCTCTTTTGGGCATTATTTAATTTCGATATTTCGCATATTTTTAATTTGGTCTTAACGAAAGATTATCCCCCAAAAAATTGTCAATTTCATTTTTTAAGCCCATAGAACAATATGAGAGGGATTCCTGTTCTTCATTTGCGTATTACAAGAGCGGAATTTATTATATAGCGTGAGCCCCTCCAACCCCCCCCCCCCAACCAAAAGAAAAATAAACACAAACAAACATAAATAACCCTTCGACGAGGGACAATGATTTGAAAAAGAACATGTTGAAATCAAAATTTATTACTTGGAATTGGACATGTGAATTAAAAAGATTCATGTTTTAGTTTGGTAGAAAATCAAAATACTGAATTACATTCAGTGATTTGAAGCAATACACACTCACGTAGACTGGACTAAACCTTTTCAACCACATTTTTAAGTTATTTTAAGGGACAGAGAGAATTTTTTGAGGAAACGAATTTCTCTCACTTTGCACTGAATACCTGCCGAGCACGTTTTCACGTTATTGGACATACGAGAAAAAAGAAAACCAAACACTATGTTTTTAACTTGCCAGCTATGGTAATCATGCCCCTTAACAATATGCATGCTTTTTTTCTATCGTGAACGACAAAAATTCCTAAATCATATAATGATCTTATTACAATGTACGGGGCGTATTGGCTGATTCACTTCAGGGGTGATCTAATTACATTGGTAAGCATTCCAAAATTTATATTTATTTAGTTATTTATTTATAGCAGTTTGGCGGATGCCAGACGAAGCCCATAGTGCAAAGCGCACTAACTTAAAGGGAAGCCTTAATATGCACAAAAACATGGGTTAAAAAAAAGTAGGGGAGCTTCTTTCTGGAATGGGCTCATTAAAGAAGGAACGTATTAAAGAGGCGACCAAAACCACTTTTTAGCATGTTTAACAGGAAATGTTTTCGTTCAAATGTTGAAAATCACGAAAAACATTTTCGTTCATTCCAAAGGCATACCCATGCAGTGACCACACATGTGTTTACCGCAATGAATGAAGCGTATTGTGTTCTTATCATTAAAAACATACTGTTACGACGTCTCATGGACGACAAGGTCAGAAATACACTTTAAATACAAAAACAAACAGCTTGGGCACAAGAGGGGGGTGCATTATTGAATTGATATAATAAATTCTTTTGATTTATATCAAATGATCTTGCTAATTTCAGAATTTGGAATGTCAAAAATAATAAACAATACACGGAAATATTCTTAAAGATACAATCCTGACAAACAAGAATTAATGTGCAATCTACGTGATTAAAGTTGCACAAGGAAGTAGCGTTGCAGTTCAACGATGATAATTATGTCCTCCCAGCGAAAACCCCCAAAATGACAGCAGGTAAAGTCATATAAATCCATGTTATATAATTCATGGTTGTCCCTCGACGAAACTAATATTTCACATTGCTATAATACAAGTGTTACCACCAGAATTGGCTATGATACATGATACAATGTTGGCCTTTTAATTAAATATTCGTGGTCCAGACCTGGGGATTACTTATTTTAACCAGGAAAAGCTTTGTCCCCGTATGAAAGGGGTGCACATTATTTAGAAAAATGAATAAAATGTCAACTCAATTTATTTCTAGAATATCAGTGACCAATGGATATACATTACCTCAACATGCTCAAGCGAACAATGGGTCTAATGATACTCAATAATCGGCCCGGAACACACTTCACATTCTTTTACATCTGGCCCATTGTTATTGTGCACGCAGTTGAACAGATTGCGAATGTTATGTCCTTGCTGCATTGGCGTGAGTTCTTTCCTCGTTCGCGATAAAAGAAATCTTGAGATTCGACTGTGTGTTTCATTAACTTTGACCATATGCTTAATATTTTTTTTCGAAAAGAAAATGTAAAGGGACAAAATTCGTCAAAGAAAAGCCCATGGCAAGGGCTGACCTAATTTGTGCATAACCTAAATCCACAAGTTATTGTCTTTAAAACCCTATTTCTATTCAATTTACCAAGAAAGCCAATGGTATTCAGCGACCTACATTTTAAAAATCATGAGCGAGGTGAGTAGTGGTGCCCTTTATGTTATGAACAGATACTAGAGCTCAATACGGGGAGGTAATAACACCTGAGATAGATTGAAATCTTTTCAACAGTGTGGGCAGTAACAATGGACCTGCATACCCTGATGAGAAAAAGATCCGAAATGTTTTAGGTTGATTGTTGAATATCATTAGCTCTATTGTTCGCTTCAGTTTACGTGTACATATTGGT
The DNA here is from genome assembly GCA_023653785.1 of Ophioderma brevispina. Classification (NCBI taxonomy): domain Eukaryota; kingdom Metazoa; phylum Echinodermata; class Ophiuroidea; order Amphilepidida; family Ophiodermatidae; genus Ophioderma; species Ophioderma brevispina. The sequence continues at coordinate 4,205 of JAMKCH010048017.1, forward strand.
CACTGACATTCTGGAAGTAGTAGACGTTTTATTCATTTTTCTAAATAATGTGCACTCTTTTCATTTGGAGATACAGCTTTTCCTGATTTACATAATATTTTTTTTAAATTTTAGTGAAGGAAGTAAGTTATCCCCACCGCTGTAGCACGGAAAGATGGTTAAATCCCAAACGTATCACGGCCTAGAAGTCTGTGTGTTAGGTTAGGACCACAAACTGGAATCCTTTTTGATTCCAAAACCTTTAGTCTATTGGCTTGAAAGACGGCAGTTAGACAAAATAGGTTGTACAGAGTGTCCCAAAATAAATGCAATCCTTGTAGTTGGTGCTATAATTTTAACACTACTGAGAATTATTCAAATTGTATAACAGATTCTAAATGGCTAGCTCAGGCCCGTAACCAGAATTTGTTGAAGGGGTGCGATTTTCTTTAAAAAGGGGACCTTTTCTTTAAATTCGCAAAAAGTGGACTTTTTTAACCATTTTGGGGGCAAAAAAGCGCAAAAAAACTTAGAATCTATCTTTGACCTTTTTTAGTTCTTTTTAGGGTTTTTAGGTGCTTTTGGAATTTTCGGGGGATTGGGGGGGTGGTTACGGGCCTGGGCGAGTTAATATATCGTGTCCAATTTTGGTATGATACGGATCACTGGTTTTGTAAACAAAGGCTATTATGCAACCCTACTTCAAATTACCCCATTCCAAGTATGTCTAAGATCGTTGAGCAGGTTCAAAAAGTTGAATAAAATGTTTTTGAACTATAAAAAATCCTCTGGTACTATCCTATTGTTTTGTTTTTTTAAATAAAATTACTAAAATATTTGTCGGTATATTGTTTTATTCACTGTCTTTTATCGTCTGTAATTGCTTTCCTACACTCTTATTTTTTTTTATTTATGGCAAGTCCAATCTAGGCATTAAGAGCTGTTATCTAATTAGTAACGCTGACGGATTGGCGCCAAGATAGCGATTAACCTCCCTTTTGAAACTCTGCAAGTCCTGGTTCGATGCTACATGAGCAGGAAGGGCATTCCATAAGCCTACAGAGAATGGGAGAAAGGATCTTCTGTGGGAGGCCAAGTTGGACCTTGGGACTTTCACAGCAAGGTCATGAGACCTGACTGAGCGCCTAAGGCGAGGATCAATGGAAAAGATCCAACTGCCCTGCGATGACCAAGTGGTTGGATGTGATGAGTGGTGAGTTCAATCTCGGCGATACCAATGATGGAAATGGCACGTCTCTGGATTGCATCTAGTTTGGATAGTGAAGTGGGTGTTGACACCATGCTGAACTTGCATATTCCATGTTGGATCGAACCATGGATTTATATATAACAGCCCTTTCAGTTGTCCCAAGATAGGGTGCAGCTCGACGGAGCAATCCTAGTCGTTGACTGGCAGTTTTAGCCATTTTGGTAATCACAGGAGACCATGACAGGTCATTACTGATAGAGATGCCAAGTAGATCAACCCTGTCAACCTCTTCTAGAGTTGTTCCAAAGAAGTGGAGACTTGGATGGCCTGTTGCAGCATCTTTCTTATTTTCTTATTGTTACAGTTTTACACTTGGCAGCACCGAAAAGTACATTCCATGAAGTTGCCCAAGATTCGATTTCCTGCAAGTCTTTGTTGAGATGAGAGGCAGCAGCGGAATTTGTCCTCTTTTGACTTATGAATGGTTCATGAGTTGACATGTCTGCGCAGAGGATGGATTGGATTCCGGATTATTCTTGTGACTGCCGTTCAATGACAATGAATATAATAAAAAGAAGGGGTCGAGGATTGAGCCTTGTGAAGTTTGTTTGTACACCGCATGATCGACTTCTTGCTGGATACCTTCCAGTTTAGGAGGGACTCTGAGGAGCGGTCACGCAGGTAGTCCTTCAGCCACTTCAGAACTTATCGGAGAATCCTAAGGCAGAAGCTTGGCCAGTAGAGTCCAGGATTGCCACACTCTGTCAAATGGCTTGATGATATCAAGGGACATACAATTCTAGCTTCCTTTCGGTCATTGATGGAATTAGTGATACATTGGGAAACATAGGTAAGGGCATCAGATGTAGATAGAATGGCCAGGCAGACCTAAAGCCCACGTCTGTTTGCTATTCAATGAAGCGCATCAAGATGCGCACATTGATTCATAGATCAGTCGCTCCATTACCTTGGAGATTATAGTAGCAAAGGAGATGGCGGAGTCGTTGACTAGGCGAATGCTTGGTTACCCCTTCTAGGACATGGGATGGCTTCAGCTACTTTCCACATTCACTGGATGTGGCCTTATCAAAGCAAAGTTAGAAGAGGGCGGACAGTGGAACGCCAGTTCTGGGGCAGCCACAGCATTTCTCAAAACGATGGCTGGGATGCCATCTGGTCAGGAGGGTGGGTTCTAGTTTCTTCTGACATATAGTTTCAACAGTTGTTTCTTTATCTTGCCTTGGCAGGAACCACTATTTGCCCACAACTTTAGAGTGTACTTAGCAAACCTTGGTCAAATTAACTGTTTCATCTTCTTGGTGGGTGACTAATCATGGAATATTGTAACGTGCATGGAGGGATTAAATACCAATTAATGGAAAGAGTATTAATGGATGTTGACGACTTCATAGCTCCGATATGCAAAATTGATAAAAACAAAAACCGGAACCACTGAAAACTCAAATTTTAGTTACATCAAACGTTATGACTGATATAATGTGAAACAGAGGAACGTCCCTAGGTGTCCTAGGTTGTCTTAATATTTTTAATATTTAGTTACCAAGGTGAGTTATTTGAACCACATTAAAGGGATGGGAGAGAAATAAAAGCATTCTTGATTGCGTATTATCCGTTAAAACTTTGAACGACTTACTTCTTAAATTGTGATGTACATACGTAATGCCTTTGTTCTCAAAACCAATGAAGCAAATCAGATTTAAAATTTGAACAGTACGTGGAGAAAAGGTTCGGCTTTATGAATATGAACGGCAAAATTTATACTTGCATCAATTAGAGGATTAATTTTTTGGGGACAAGCTTATATACAGTCCCGGTGGTGTACATAATAGTGAATTGATTCATAGACTATTGTTACGTGACTGGCATCTACATTTCTGCAGATTAAAATTAAGTTAACAACTGGCCCTTTTTCTCACAGAAAAGAAGTCTTTTCTGGGGTTATTCATTTATAGGTTTCCGCTAATCTCTAATAATAAACTATTGCAGCAGCACCTTCATTAAAACAAATAGCCAACACGGTCCAATTGGATCACACAGTGATGATTATCTTATGATTCATTTTATAACCCACCTTTAATAATATGTATTTGTATGCGTTACCAATCACATCTTAGTTACAAAATATACGCATTACAGACGCAGGTCTGATATCTCACAATGACCTCGAATTGTGATTGTCATACGCGCAACAATGACTACTGTGGGACGTATCAAGACTACCGATCAAAATTGGAAACAACGTTGGCCCTGAACATGGATACAAATCCCTGATGACTGGCCCAGAGCTAGCGGTGTGAATTCAGTAAGGGCAGAGCATGGAGGCCTTGAATGCATGAAATCACAGAAAATGCACTCGACACTCCGGAAAAAACAAAAGAGTATAGTAACTTGGGAAACCCAAAGACCGTAAAATTCTACTACTAGATCAAGCATGATGCACCGGCAAATCTAGCGGAGATATCGCACGGCTTACCTAGTACCACGGAGTCATGCTGAAATTTCGGGCATGTCAGACAGTCATATGAATATGAATTCCGCTTGCCGACAACCACATGTAAAAACGACGTAAAGGTTCACTGTACTAGGCTTACCTGCCCACCTGGAGTCTGACAATGTACTTCCCCGATACCGGCACAAGCAATGGGAAGAAACACAAGAGACTCCTTGCTTTTGAAGCAGAAACGGGCATTTGCATTTGCTCTATTTTAGCGAGGATTACAGCGAGGACGATCTCAGACTCAAATTGAGATGACAGCAATGAGAACTTAACTTGAACAATGGATACAATTGCGTGGGCAGTGCGCCTTATGTTTTAAAGTAAAATGAGAGTCCCCATCCCCCATGCAAACCAACGCAAAAACAACAAAACAGTATCTCCCACACACATGACATCAACCCACTTGTCAAACGGTCGACGGTCCCGTTTTCAGTGTATATATTGATGCATACAGTGTCCTGGCGTGGGAATCCCCTGGAAGGCTATGACCTTGACATAAACAAACGTACATGTACAGTCATCTTCATACTGCACCAACGAGAAAAAAAAAAATCGCACGAAATGGAGTGTTGTTTGTCAAGTTTTGATTCTTTTGTTGTTCTTTCAAATGCCAACAAGAGTTGAAGAACACTCAGTGAGTAAAACCAAGAGGCGCGGGCTATTGGCTCTTTGTCTATGACATGACCACCATTGGTATGCCAAACGTTACTAGGACTAGCTAAGTTAGAGTATATACACGGACTGTCTAGTAATCACTAATCAGAGAAGATTAGTAAATAAAAGGATCTTAAACGTGATGAACGTTTTTAGGGGGGTACTCTCATCATAAAATGAGGCGGCGTTCATAACGAAGAAAACGTCATTCCGATTAAAGAATGCGTCGTGATTTGCTCGTATATTTAGGGTTGCATTGGCAACTAGAGAAGATGGGACTTCTCTGGTTTAATTTTCAGGTTAATTTTTTTTTAAAGTTCAGAAAATTTCGTTGATATTTTAGATCCAATCCTCAGCTTTGTCTTTGAACACCAAACCCATGTACAGGCCCGAATATAAAAAATATTCTGTAGCCTCCATCCCTACTTTTTGCCTCACTTAATTAGGGACCTTTCAATCTCAGCTGTCTCACCCAAACCATGGAATGGGTGAGGGCGCATAAAAAAGTATTAGATTCTCGATAGTAGCCCTCCCTCCTCACCTTTGGGATTTTTTTTAATGTTTTCAATCCTGAAATGATGACGGGAGATGGGCAATTGTCAACCACTTTTGGGCATACTAGTCGTCATACTAGTCAATGATGATGTTCAGAGACATATGGGTCTATCAGGTAAACCTTTAAAATAAAAAAGATGTATCACAATTTTTTCTTGTGATGCAGCTGAACGTTGGTGGGGAATTGGAATATCAATATTTCGGTGGAAACGGTCATATTTTAGTGTGCATTTCGTTAAAAAAATAAAGAACCGATGGCCCCTTCCCTCCTCAATCTTCTCAATACAAACAAGGTTTCAAGACTCAAGCATACCTTTGCAATTTGATGGAGAAGCAACAGTGAACCTTTGGGGTAGGGTATATTCCTTGAAAAATGTCGTTTAATTGAACTACGTTCGCAAAAACATTAACAGTTTACCCTACATGGCGGAATGGCAAGATTATTATTTTCACTCTATAGACTAAAATTTGTCAAGGGTGTTGAATATGAATAGTTTTTATGTCTATGCCTAGTTTTGGCTTCTGAGGTGATTTCATTCGAAATTTCTTGAATTTTGACTGTGACAAGAACTAAACGTTTGCCTTTGATCTGCACACAAAAGGCGGCACATCTGGAATCTCATGATTTTATTGATTGATATTGTAAAACCCTTACATGGGTTATAAGGACTGTGACATAACATGGTGTCACTGCAGTCAAACATGTCAAATGAACCAACATACGGTTAATATGTGAACCAGGCATAATGACCATCGCCTCGCCCTAGTCTAGCTAGGCCTTATCCACATCCCATTGCCATGTCATGAATGTCAAATACTGCTTCACTGGTAAGCTGGTATCCAGAATACTAATAATCAGGCGCACACGTAACACTTGGTTTAAGACTTGTAGTGTACCAACCAAGCCCTAATGAAGTGATGTAGATCCACGCCATGGCTAAAACTTGCTAAAGCCTAAGGCTAAGCCTAGACTATGGAAGCAAGGCTATCACTATGATCATGGCCACGCCCCACATTGTCAATGGCCAAACTTATCTGAACTTCAAAACATGATGTTTCCAGAACGAGTACATTCCATTGGCTCTGATATAAAATTCAGACAAAGTATAACAAATGTGAATTTGACATGTTTACAAGTTCACCCTTTCCATGTGAATTTCCTTCTTAAAAACTCCCGGGGAAACTCCAAAACATCATGCAAAACCGTTAATCTTGGTGGTGGACCACCCCTCAACATGAATTAATGCATATGTTAAGATTTGCATAATCTGGGTTGTGTGTTAAAGGTATATAAGCCGCATTCTATTGGTCAAAAGCTTGTTGTCAACCTTATGACGTACTTTTAAATGCACTCATAGACTCAGCGTTTCATTTTTAAATAGGGGTGGGGAATTGCATTGCATAAAGAACGATGTATTGTAGGGGAATTTCTGTACGGGAAACCAAGAACCACAGATTTTTTAGCAAAGTTACAGTTATGAATGGGTTAAAAACCTCGCGCCTAATGTGTGAGGTTATTGATTTTGGATCGTCGGTTTGATTTTGGTTCTCGGAATTTCCCGCGGGGGGCGATGACCGCCCCCCACTCGGGAAAGTTCCTTCGAACCAAAAAACATACATCCGATCCAATCAATAACTCAAAACATTAGGCGCGCGATTTTTAACCTCTAAAGTGCCAATCTTACTTACACAATCAACTTGGAAATAAAACAAGCAAAGCTATTTTTAGTACTTAGCTCATCTAGCATGATCTATAAGCAAAACATAATTATTACCTCATT
>JAMKCH010048018.1:0-10696 GCA_023653785.1 Ophioderma brevispina
CATACTCGCTCGCTGAAATTTGGTACAATGTATAACCAGCGTGTGCTTCTTAGTTACTCGAGCGGGAAAGTAGTATAATAAGATGAATTCGGGCTCAAAGAGCTCTATATATCCCTATTGTTGTTTCCATACTCATCGGATCATGTTAAGTCAAGATTGTTGTTGTCACATTTATCAAGATTGGAAAGAGCACTTTAAAACGAGCTGTGCAGGTTATCAGGTGGTCTTCCATCGATCTTGTGTGGATGGTGGAGTCTGGGATTCAGGGCTAAAAGTTTGTATGATCTATCCAAAAAAAAAAAATATTGTGGGCCAAAACAAAATATGATTTTGATAATTTTGGCAATGATGTGATTGCACTATGGATACAAACCAACAGTGATCCATGAATTTGACTGAGTTTTGTTGGTTATTGGCCGTTGCCACACCATTCATGATATTTTATTATTTAATAGAATAAGGGCTCAGCAGGTCGGCAATGATTAATTTAAAAGACAGTTAGCAGTACCAAATGTTGGAGGGGCATTAACTATTAACAAACATGGCTCTGCTGCTAGTCATTCTTTAAGAACGTCCAAACTTGCATCAAATAAATTACCAGGCCAGGGTGGAACTTTTCTAAAATTTCAGTTTTGATTAGATCTTTTACAAAAATATCTCTGACCAAAGGAGATTTTTAGAGAAATACATTTATGAACATGCAGGAAGACCTCAAGATTTCCTATAAAAAGTTCTACGCAAAATGAGTTCAATTTTTACCTTGGTTTGTATGTCAAAGTTGGCTCTAGAACAACAAAAACTAGCAGTGTGACAACGTCAGCCAGCATTGCAGAATGTTGTCATAAGTCATCTGCAGAGCAAGGTATCAAATAATTGGAAGCTAAATTGCTAGGGGTAGTTTGCAGCCAAATTAACATCATTTGTTTGAAATATGCAATCGATGCTTCCATGCTTTATTCAAACAGAATGGGTAAAGGAACGAAAGGGAGTCCTAATTGGTGGTTTCTCCAGCAAGGGAAAATCTCCTGATCCAAAAAAAGAAACTTATTGTGCATGCGAATACTTGATACCTAACATAAACAGAACAGGCCCCGACCCCCTAAAAGTGGACCATTACTTTGCATTATGCTGGTCAACAACCATGATCTTGAATAGGGATTTGCTGAGTGGATTCCAAGATAGGCGAGATCACCACCTCTGGTGACTCATGCATATTTATAAAAGAACTCAAGTTATAAGCGTTAATTTAACATAGGTACACCTTCTTGTTTTTTTTATTTCAAATAAAGAGAAGAAAATAGAAAAAAACGCCCTAAATGGCGCAAAATGTGTTAAACTGAATCCCCAAGTTATAAGCTTTAATTTAACAAGGTTTACACCGTCTGTCATTTCAAATAAGAAAAGAAAATAGAAAAAAACGCCCAATTGGGCGCAAAATGTGTTAAAACTGAATCCCCAAGTTTACCGCTAATTTAACTAGGTTACACGTCCTGTCATTTCAAACATAAAGAAAATAGAAAAAAGACACAATGGGCGGCAAAATGTGTTATAAAAACCGGAATCCCCAAGTTATAGGCTTTAATTTAACATAGGTTACACTTCCTATCAGTCAAATAAAGAAATGAAAATGCCAATTGGGCGCAAAATAAAAAAAATAAAAAAAATAAAAAAAATAAAAAAAATAAAAAAGGTTACACCTTCTTGTCATTTCAAATCAAAGAAAATAGAAAAAACGCCAAATTGGGCGCAAAATTGTGTAAAACTGAATCCCTAAGTTATAAGTGATAAGCTTTAATTTAAACATAGTTACACCTTCCTGTCATTCAAATAAAGAAAGAAAATAGAAAAAAAAACGCCCAATTGGGCGCAAAATGGGTTACACTGAATCCTCAAGTTATAAGCTTTAATTTAACATAGCTCACCCCTTCCTATCATTTCAAATAAAGAAAGACAATAGAAAACAAAACGCCAATGGGCGCAAAATGTGATAAAACTGAATCCCCAAGTTTATAAGATTTAATTTAACATAGGTTACACCTTCCTGGTCATTTCAAATAAAGAAAATAGAAAAAACGGCCCATTTTTTTTAAAAAATTATGATGTTTTAAACATGAATCCCCAAGTTATAAGCATTAATTAACATAGGTTACACCTTCATGTCATTTCAAATAAAGAAAATGAAAAAACGCCCAATTGGGCGCAAAACTGAATCCTCAAAATTTTTAAGCTTTAATTTAACTTATGTTACACCTTCCGGTCTTTTTCAATAAAGATTTTTACCCTAAAATTGGTCAATATCAAACACAATACATGGTTAAAGCTTCAATCATTACGGAGTATAACTCTACGTGGCCTGATCCTTTTCTTTCTTATTTGTTACTTCACCCTTATTCTATCCTGCAACGTTTTAACCAAAAATCCCATCAAAACAAGTTTCACAGAGACTAAATCAAAAAGAAATGCTTTTAAGGCCATTTTCCAAACATGCAATGATGTTAGTTCTTTGGTCTGAAATTGCATGCATTACAACCCAACACTAAAAACTCCAAAATTAAGTAGTTAGTAAGTAGATCATTTTCATTAAAAGAAACATTTCAGGAATGACCTTCAAGCTATAGAAATAGGACTCCTTCGCAATTTTGAGAGCAGTGGTTTTTAGGCAGACCGACAAAAAAAAATGAGGGAGTTATAGTCACGTCACAAGTAATTGCTTGAAACTAGGCACGACTAAATACGCGCGAGAAGTTGCTGCATGTAACGCGAGACGATGTATGTCTTTTTAACGCGTTGTCAGGGTCTGTCTTGGCCGGCGAATGTGGCGTAGTCTTGACGCAGAGAAACGGAATTATGACGGAGAGTTATAGCAGAAATTATTAGTCTATAAATTTTGCTTTTGGTTGGACAACATATTTTAGGTTTGGAAAAAATTGCCTTTCAGAGGCTTAAAAATTAAGGGTCCAAGTGGACTTCATTTTGTTACTCAATCTGAACTTTATCTGTGTGCCCATTGAAAATTCTGTCTGTCATTTTGACACCAAAATCTACTTAATCCAGAACCTTTGGTGCATAATGTACCAAGTATATTTTTTGGAAACAATAATTTTTTCCCATTATTGATGCAGAGATATCTGTTTAATATTTTCACCCGAGTAAGCATATTTTTGTTTTTACTGCTGCATTTTCAAAACCAGAAGGATTTATTGAGTAACTTGGCACTTGAGCTCAAACCCCCCCGGCAAATGCATAGTTGTAGTTGGTATTATGCTTAGCAGTGATTTCCAAGGTTAAATTTCCCTTTGTATGGGAATAGGGTAGCAATATCAACAAATAACTGCCATGTTAGCCTATATTATGCAGAGGTCAAACAACCCGCCTTTGAACAATATTTTGACACTACTGACTTTAGTGAAGGGAGAATTGTATTATTGATAGCTAATAATCACGATAATGGACTTTGCTTTATGCATCCATGGTGATGAAAGCCTACCTTTTGAAATTCTGAAAACATTCATTTGTAGTTGGAAATAAGGCTTTCTTTCACATTTTGGCATGGAACTGAATTATTGATGAATGTATTTGGTTACACAAAGCGCGTCATACTTGCATTTGATATTATTAAAACACTACTGTTGTGCAGGATTATCATGCTAATATTGGTCATGTACATATTTGTAGTATAATTACAAAAATGGGTTATGGCTCGTCTGCAAGAATTGCAGAAGGCACATAGGGATTATCCCTGGTTTTGTGTTGAGTTTTTGAAGTACGGATTTGAGGTACGGATTTTGCTGCATAATGAAGTTGAATGTTGCATTTTTAGTGTGTGCACCGGTCCATTGCCACTGTGTAGCGGTATAGGCAAGGCCTGCCCACGAGCTCGGCCGCCATATGACATGCAATTCTATAGGGCAGAGGACTGACTCGAGGCGTTCACAGAAAAAGGTGTTCTGCAATACGGTAATCCCACACTATATTCTCTGATTTTAAAGCTTCATTTTTTATTTACCGTTTTATTTAGCCTGGGTAGATGATTCAGTGTTCAGACACTGCTTTCAAATGACACCTTGGGTTCCAGGACGACTTGGGACAGCCAGGGGTTTTCAACCCTACTCCTATATCAAAACTGCCTGTGGTTACATGTACAGGTGTGATTCTCCATATACATGGGACCGACAGTTTAACGGTTTCTCAGTCAGGTCCAAATTATGAACCATGGGGAGAGCGGAATTCCAGTTTAAATCAACAGTTCTTATACAAATCAAATCTGGAATTTAGAACCCAAATTAAATCCCAGCAAGTGGCCCCCTGCACCAAAGGCAAATGCCCTAACCTGTGGGCCACACTCTCCCTTTGAAGTAACATATTAATCGGGTCTCACACATTCATCTATAACAAGTACTTGTGAGAGTGGTTTCTGAACCAGGAAGTGGAGGTAGCTACTTGTATAGTCCAGTGGCCCAGCTACATGTATAGTCTGCCCGTGCTGCCAACTATACCAACCAACAACAATAACGGATCTACCAGATCCTACTCACGTAAGCTACTGTGCAGTGTGCATGTACAGTTGAAAGTCAGTTATGCTTCATTTGTATTAATTGTAGCATAATAATAAACAAGTAGTGCTCAACCTTTTTGTGCAGTGGAGTTTCATGTACAGAGGCAAATTGTGCCTGGGTGCAAGATTGTAATTATAGATCTGTTTATGAGGGCAATAATCTGTGACAGTTCTTACTATGGCCTGGAAATGCAGATTGGTGTAATATGCATGGCTATTAGCTGATCTTTTATTAAAAATAGTTTACAAAAAATTTTGTTACTGTTGGGATTTTGCACTGTAATGTTTAAGAAATATATTAAAATAATATTCCCAATATTGACTAAAAATATCGGTGAAAATTTCACTACTTCTTAGAAAATTTATATGTGAAAAACTGTAGTTCATGAGAAAATATTCCAATGATGACAAAATGACACAAGCACTCTCCAAAGTCAGACTGGACTTTAAAAATAAATTAAGTAAGGTCAAAGTATTTCATTTTCTAGGAATTTGTTGCCATATTATGAGAGGCTATAATTTTCAAATATCAATTGCTACAAATGAAATCCTTTACATTTGTTATCCCCGCAAGGTCACATGTAATTACTAGCTAGCGTAATAAATAACCATGATAGTTAAAATGCATATAAATTATATTTTCAACCAAAATCCTATTTGAACAAGACAACTTAACCCTAACCCATCCGAAGTGCAATGATACACAATCAAGTTGCGCCTATTGCGTGTAATTGCACGTCGGATGTCAAGAACTATTTATTTTGCCGGCAATGCCTTCCATTGCACTTCGGCCGCTTTCCCCTGAGGAGATCGCCAAAACCAATTGCTTTCTATTGCATTTGAGATGTCCGCGCACAATAACACTTAGTTCCGGTCGCCATTTTGTATCCCACCATGCACCACCTTCCAGAAGTCAGGGTTCCCTGATTGGCCGATTTTTCTGCGAAAACCAATCGATGAAAGAAACCATGCATCTAAAAAGATTCCTGCAATCCTAATGCACAAAAAGTCTCCCGATGACCCCTGTTAATTTTGCTTAGGAAAAGAGATATTTGAGTCCGAGTGATAGCATGTGGCATCAGTTGTTATTGTTTTCACTCGCTAAGTGTGGCGAACGTAAAATACTCGTGTGTCTCATAAATATGCATAAGGACTTTCCAAATACGACGATACGTAAACCAAATATGGTGGTGCCCAAAACTATGATAATGATGTGCGTGTGCTCATTATAATACTTTTGGGCACCTCGATTTTGGTTACGCCGTTTGTGGAGAATGTGCTTGTCTATCTTATATAAGTTGTTGTGAATACCCTAACCCTAAGGCAAAAATATGGAACATATTGGTGGAGGGTAAATATGGAACTCTTGCCTTGCTTTCAACTTGACTTTGGACGCTCTCCCTGCAGAAGAAGTTGACGTCTTCCCCGCAGAAGACCTATGTTACCTATTGGCATTTGAGACTAAAAAGCTTTTTCCACCGCTGTTCTGGCGGGGAAAAAGGCTTACGGTCCTGTTTTTTAAGTTGGGCACTAACAAAAAGGGTGGAGTTGTTGTGTCGTAGTGCCCAAAACTTGTTTACATGCTTGTAGTGTGTTAATTTATTTTGATGAGACAAAGCTGTTTGGTATTATTTTTTTCTTGGACTTGGCCTTCCAATTTATGAAGCAAAAAATATGATTTTAGATTGTACTAATTACTGTAACTGTTAAGAGTAAAAAGTCAGGGGTGGATCATGTGGCGGATGAGCATGTGGCGGAGGAGCACCATGCTACAAATGGGTGCTACGACAACAAAGCATGATGAGGTTCAATATCATAGGCAAGTCTAGGTTTGTGATCCTCTTTACTTCAGTACACTAAAAATCTAGAAAACAACAAATGTTTGCGACAATCTGAAAGCGGCCTCGTGCTCCATTTTGATTAAAAAAGGGGCAATTTTAAAAAAAGGTGCAATTTTCACGAAAACGTTTTGTCGAATTCTCTTCTAATTGGATTGCTTTGCTGATTTTAACATCTAGTAACACATCTCATCATGAAAATATGTCTCATTCATTACCAGATATAGTGGAATAGAAAATCTCGCATTAATTTGGCCACCCTGTATCTGTGTGATGGAAGTATTTGTCCGATAAAATTTCTGTGCGCTTTGTGGGCATTTTGTTAATTATATTAACATGCCAAAATATTGTATCACATCACACTGTATGTTTAAGGTGTGAACACCCATAAACTGAATAGCCCTTTCTTACTTATTTTGCTTGTTTACAAACACCTGTATATTTATGAGTTCACCCTGTATGATGACGCCAATTGTATTGTTTCTGAAATCTTCAGATATATTCTCTCAGATATATGTACTTATATAGTTGTTAAAATGTACAGTTTAAACAGGAAGCATCAAACCTGTAAAATCATGTAGTTTGCTTAAAAAATGCACATGAAAACGCAATTGGGGGTCCCCACTTAAAACCTGACCTTACCGGCATGCAATGTCAAGGCACTGACTGCAGGTAATTGCACCGGACGTCAGGAGACACCTCTATGTTGCCTCTATTGCACTTTCGACTGAACGTTTTAGGGCTGACTACCCCGTAACCTGTTAGGGTTATAAAAAAAATTAACATGGCTAAAGCATGTGTGAAGAAAGCAAATGATCTTAAGGTGGCTTGTGCAGTCAGGAATTCAAAGGACCTGGTTTTTTGTGTGGCCTGTATCTTCTTACATGTTTGTTTCCAACATATATAAAAGTATACATATTTGAGAAAGGAAATTGACTCAAGGAATCCCAATATGATATTTTTTCCCCAAATACGTATTTTTTGAGAAAAAATCAGAAAAACTGGATATTTTCACCTCATTTTTTTTGTTCCCTATAAAAAATATAGAAATTTATAAAATGTGCCGTGTTCGTATTTGTATTACAGATTTATAGTTCTAGGGTCGGTAGTTCCCCTTTTTTCAAATTATTGCCCGATTTATCAAATATGTGCACGAAAAGCCAAAAACCGCGGTGTTTCAATTTGGAACAACGCCAAGATGGTTGCCAAAGGTTGACATAAATCACGGATTTTAACCAAAAATGAAATACTCAAAAATTACCGACCCTAGATTTTGTATGCTCTATACGATGCATTCTATTTCTTACCGTTGCTTGATATGGATTGTGAGAAACGGGAACCGAAAATCACGAATTACCGCCGAAAGTGAATCACAGAGGAAAATCGCCATTTTGTCCAAATATTGTCCCATGCGATACAAAATATAGCCTAACGCCAAACTTACAAGCGTTTCATATTATTTTCACACTGCTTCCTGCAACCAGGTCAATCAAATTGCTTCATCCGGATACTTATGATCAAAAGTCAACAATTTATGAGCTTAAATCGTGAAATTTAAATCCCGTTCTGTTTGCAAAAGCAAAACTACGTGGGAACCATTTACAATTGCATAAAGTTACCATGGGTGTGCGTCATATCGAATCGATGCATCAAGGAGTTTCTGATGCGCTCATTACATCGAGCGCGCCGAATAGCACAGGAGAGTATTGCGTAATACGCGAAATTACCCGCCTTTTGCAAGTTCAAGCCATGTGATGTCGTGGTTCTCAAAAATTGCGTAAATAGTAAAAGTAAAATGAAAAAAATATGAGGAAAAAATAAATATATATAGATTTGTTAAAATATATGGAAACGAAAACATGTTTAATGCCTAAACATGAAAAAAAAACAAAAACTGGCCATGTGACTAATTTCCTGACTTCACAGCCACATTAAATAAAGAAAATTGCTAACTGTTGAAACTACTGTCTTATGTTATGTTATTCTTGACATGCAGCAGTCAATTGACTACTTCAGGTTGAGGAACCCTGACCCATCAGCTCTCAAATTCTGTCACCCGGCCAAATTCATGTCAGTATGTTTCTTACTGCATTCGTAACCAATTATTAAGTAGATTACTGGTAAAGCGGGAAAAAAGGAAGCCATAGACGAAATTGTGAACCGTCTGGTTTACTGCAGGCTGTCACCCGGCGTGAGTGGCGTTTTCGGTATTTACCAAAAAAATCACTGCCCAGTAAGAAGAAACATACAGATTATGGTCCCAATTTCTGGCACAATTCCATGGCAAAATTGTTTTCAGAGAGGGGTCCCATGTGGATTCCCCTTATGCACCCCAACGGAAATGCAGAAGATGTTGCGTACTTAGTGTTAATACATTGAGGACTTCAGTCCTTGCTTTTTTTCTGAGGTTTTGCTAAAAAAGAATAAAATATATTAATGTGGTTGGAATTGGTTGTACACCGTTTGAATCTTTGATGAGAAATTTAAGTCAGTGTGATTCAGCAATTGGCACACAATCATACTGTTTCACGTGTTTTTTATAGCATTATTGGAAAGCTGTGCTTGAATCAATTTAATTACAATACAAGATAAGATCGCCCACACATCTATTGGTATATGGTAAACATAAAAATCAGATTTATTTAGAATATTGGTAAGGGAATGAGATAGATGTGTGGAAGCTAAATCCAAATATAGAACAATATTATGGCAGTGAGTATAGGGTTGAGTAAGAGCTACTTAATTCTAAGAATATCGCTCTATCAATTAATCTTTCTTAAATGTATCTGAAAAGTAAAAATTCAAACAGTAAAACAACTCTGTGCATCACAACATAGTAACAGCAAACATCTCATCTCTACCTTGAAAGACTGACATTATTGCCCAACAGCTAAAGAAAAAAAAATTGCAAGTGACGATGACCTCTTACTAAGCTAATGAACGTGGTTTGTGAATGGTCATACCCATGTCATCATGCAAGCCTGTGGCGCAAACGTAAAAACTGCAATTACAAATGGCCTAGAATAATAACAACACAATTTCACAAGGCCTCAAGCTGTTTAATAATTTTGAAGGTATGATGCGCTTAGTTTAAAAAGATCTTTCAATATCATACTCGCTGGGGTGCTTATTATGTGGCAGTGATAATTGATGATCTGTGAGGATAATGAGCTTTTAAAGAAAAAATGAAGCAATTAGTAGTGTGAGACAATTTTGGGCATTTTTATATAATTATAAATCACATTAAACATCTTTTATGACGAAAAGATTACAGGTAAAGATGGGAAATGGGGTGGGTAAGATTACGAAACTGCTGACAAAGAAGATAATGGCATCAGTTATGGTAGAGTAATGATGATTAAAGATTGTGGATGGGATAATCATGAACACAGTAAGGTACTAATTCCTGAATACATGATGGCATAGTGGCAGCAACCACATCGGTGGTGCGGTTGAGTCTAGAGGAAAAGAATGAAAAGGGTAAAAAAAGGAAGGAATGGAATTGTCATGACGTACATTTCTTGTGATTTGCCAAAGGTAAACAAGAGGTTTAAAAGAAACACTTGAGACATACATTTCAGCAGTGGCTTCATCACAGTATAATGTACATAGAACCAATGTAGCCCAATGGTAATAAACTGCTTGTTCTCGTTATAATGCATGACAATTTTTCCTCTAGCGATAGTTTGACTCGGTGAAAATGGAACAGCGTTTGAGCACACATACAGTTCTATGATCAAGGTCCACTCTCACTCGGCTGTAGCATCCATGGTTGAACTGATGTTCTCATTTCGTGATGTGAATGTGGCATGTGGAATGAGGCCTACGTGCAACATGCCAACCGGCAGCCGGCCGGCAGCAGCCATGATTTAATTCTGAATGGAGGGATCTTCTTGGATTTTGTATTGAACTTAGGGTAAATAGGTGTTGAACTGTGTTAAATACCTTTCTTGTTCATTTTTACTGAATCTGTTGGTTGAGTCTGCTAAGTGACACTCAGATTGCTAAACCCCTTCTGAATCAATGTGATTACTATGGAATGTCCTTTGAAAATTCACTGGGGAGGCAGCCTAACATATATTTTCATATCTGTCTAAAATGAGTCAAGTCACTCCACTGCAATTTAATAATGATCAAATTAGAGATTGTACCATGTATACGATCAGTTCTAATGTTTTCATTGATTATTAACTAGGTTTATAAAATGGGAAGCAGCAAATACAAAATTTTAATCGTCAATTGTCAATAAATGCTTTATGAACATTTGTACTGAAAGTCTCGATGTGATTCCATAACCCTAAGA